>JAJAGP010005186.1:0-36557 GCA_025084515.1 Ancistrus triradiatus
CAGGGCCAATAATTATAACAAGAAGGAAGAAGAAGAAGAAGAAGAAGAAGAAGAAGAAGAAGAAGAAAAACAACAACAAAAATAACAACAATAACAGCCATATCCAAAACAATAACAATAATAATAAAATGTTATATTATTGTTATTGTTATTTATTGTTTTTAATAATAGTAATAATAATAATAATAAGAAGAAGAAGAAGAACCACAATAATAACAACTATACTAATAACAACAAAATTGTGTGTTTTATTGTTGTTGTTGTTATTTATTATTTTTAATAATAACAATGATAAAATAACTAATTGTTATTAATAATAATAATAATAATAATAACAATAATAATAATAGCAATAATAATAACAACAACAACAACAACAACAACAATAATAGCAATAATAATAATAATAATAATAATAATAATAATAATAATAGCAAGAATAATAATAATAATAATAATAATAATAATAATCTTTTTCTTCTTTTTGTGGCTGCTCCTGGGTCACCACAATGGATCTGATCTTCATATAAGCTATATTAAACCTGGCTAAGGATTTATGCCAAATGCCCTTCCTGCCGCAATCTTTCCATGGGACACTTTAGAGAGACGAACTGATATAACACATGTCTTTGAATTGAACCCCCCATACATGAGGAGAACATACCAACACCACATACGTGTAATCAGGACCGAAAACAGAACCTGGGATCTCTGGAGCTGTGAGGTGTGAGTCCTAACCACTTGCTCCACTTTTTTCCTGTGAATTGCTCCAGACCTCAACTACTCAGTGGGGTTAAATCATTTCAAAAAGTTGAGTAATAAACCTGTTGTTGTTACATGTTTGTTGTCTTGTGCACAGTGTCTATGCCGAGCGTTTTATATCTTTATTATGCATTGTCACGATTACTTTGTGAACTAAACGAAGTGGTGTTGGGTAAACACTGACTCAAATTAAAAATAGCTGCATAGGTAGCTGATATGAATGACTAATACAAAGTTATAGACATAAGCAAATTAGAGCTGTTTTTTAGCCGTCCTTTCATCTGACCTGGCTAAGAAAACTATGTGATCAGAGAGAACACTCGTGTCCTTTTATCTTCAAATGTCTGCTTTTAATTACCTTCATAAATAGTAACAGGTGGCTTGAAGAGATGCAGGGTCGTTATCGCTTCTGGCTCCTCGGCTGTCTCGAGTCCTCAAAGTGTGAAGCCAGGACTTATTGCTGATGCTCATTACTATGCAAAAGACAGTTTTTTTTGTAATAGCTTTCTACCAGACAGGCCCTGAGAGGTCAATTGGCTTCAACAGCCCATTAAAAAAGCAACACCCTCGGATTCAAATAAAGCAGGACGGAAATTACAGGCAGATCTGCTCACTGGGACTAGGCGCTCTATTCACTGCCATAAGCTCCGGATTTATCTGAGTTATTCAGTTTATTCAGTAAAGAACATGGTATGAGACAGTAATGCCAAACATACACACATAGATTTAGGCGTATTCATGTCTAATCTTTCTTACACATTAATGGGATGTCTATTTACTCAAAAGGAAATATGCTTCTAACCCTTTAGAATTTTCTATATTTCTGCATAAATATGGCCTAAAACATCATCAGATTTTCACACAAGTATTTACATGTAGTCATTTAGGAGTTTATCTTATCAACTTGCAACTGATACAGTCTTACAATCCAAACGAGTTAAGATTCTTGCTCAAGGACCAGCAGTGGCAGCTTGGCAGAGGTGCGACTTGAACCCTGGCACAAGTCCTAAAACTACATGAAGAGAACCCAATTAAACAAAGTTCTGTGGAGCTCAGAAAAAAAATTGTTCCAATATTACATATTAGTGAGTGGCAAAAGTATGTGAACCTCTAGGATTGGCAGTTAATTTGAAGGTGAAATTAGAGTCAGGTGTTTTCAATAAATGGGATGACAATCAAGTGTGAGTGGGCACCCTGTTTTATTTAAAGAACAGGGATCTATCAAAGTCTGCTCTTCACAACACGTTTGCCAAAGTGTATCATGGCATGAACAAAGGAGATTTCTGAGGACTTTGTGAAACATGCTGGTGGTAGTATCATGGTTTGGGCCTTTTTTGCTGCATCTGGGCCATTACGGCTTGCCATCATTGATGGAACAATGAATTCTGAATTATATCAGAGAATTCTAAAGAAAAATGTCAGGACATCTGTCCATGAACTGAATCTCAAGAGAAGGTGGGTCATGCAGCAAAACAGCGACCCTAAGCACACAAGTCGTTCTACCAAAGAATGGTTAAAGAAGAATAAAGTTAATGTTTTGGATTGGCCAAGTCAAAGTCCTGACCTTAATCCAATCGAAATGTTATGGAAGGACCTGAAGCGAGCAGTTAATGTAAGGAAACCCACCAACATCCAAGACTTGAAGCTGTTCTGTACGGAGGAATGGGCTAAAATTCCTCCAAGCCGGTGTGCAGGACTGATCACCAGTTACAGAAAACGTTTAGTTGCAGTTATTGCTTCACAGAGGGGTCTCACCAGATACTGAAAGCAAAGGTTCACATATGTTTGCCACTCACTAATATGTAATATTGGATCATTTTACTCAATGACCAAGTATAATATTTTTGTCTCATTCGTTTAACTGGGTTCTCTTTATCTACTTTTAAGACTTTTGTGAAAATCTGATGATGTTTAAGCTCAAATTTATGCAGAAATATAGAAAATTCTAAAGGGTTAATTCTAAAAGGCGACCTTTAGATTTGGCATAGCGAACATCAATATACATTATTGATGATTGAACCCTCCGTCACTCCATAATACTCTTTTTCACTGATCTTCATTCCAGTCTCTGTAAGCTTTAACATATATTTGCCATTTCACTCTGTTCCTGTGCCGAAAATGTGTTTTTTTGGCTTCCCTTCCCTCCCTTGCTAACCTTCTTGGCTATTTTTCGGACTGTAGAAGGGTCAGCTTGGCATCCTGATGAAGCTCCCAGATGTTGCTTATGCTCAAGTGTAAGGTTAGGTCACACTACATACTTGCCACTATAACCTGTTTATTTCTGAATTCTTTCAGCTTTTTAATACTACGTACGAATTTCCTGTATTTTATGGTCATACTCTAATTAGGAGCCTGAGAAATAATTATATACAGTCATCATACATTCATTTATTCATTTACTCTTATACACTTAATCCTGAACAAGGTGGTGGGAGAGCCGATGCCTAGTCGGTGGCATAGGGCGAAAGGCAGGAACAACCCTAGACAGGGCGCCAATCCATCGTAGGGTACATTCACTCACACACTCATACACACAGTTACTCACTAGGGGCACTTTAGAGACACCAGTTAACATAACTCACATGTCTTTGGACTGTGGGATGAAACTGGAGTAAACTCACATGGACAGGGACATGCAAACCTCACAGAAAGGACCCAGACCACTCCACCTGGGGACTGAACCCAGGACCTTCTTGCTGTGAAGTGACAGTGCTACCCAACGAGCCACCGTACCACAGTTAGATGGTCATCATTGCTAAAACAATGGTAGTTCTAATCTAATGGTGGCCTGACTTTTGCACAGTACTGTACATTTAATATGGTGTTCAGACAACAAGCAGATCACATAATGTGCAGTTTCAGAGAATGTATTGTGGAAGTTAAGCAATGCATAGCCATATTAATCCTTTAATAAGAAACCCCAGGGAAGTTGATTTTGCTGTTTCAGTTCCTGGAGTGTGAGAACTTTTCTATATATCACTGACCCACTTAACTGTAAGAACAGTGTCTGGGGCAATTAATAGACTCTAAAAGAGTGGTCGATAAGATGATGTACTGTACAGTTTATCTCCCCTAAACCCACTTTCAGCCCATTCATGCAGGTGTAATGCAATAGGCTTAATGTAGGTTTGTCAACCACCATGACTCAGCCATCAATCTCACAGCAGTGGGCACTGCCCCTAATCAAGCAACCCCCTTCTCTTTCCCATACTCATGCATATTGAAAAGGAGCCATCACATACATCCTGTGCTAGTGATTAGGCTTGTATGCTCTGCTATTAAATACTGCATTTGTCAACAGTCCTTGACAAACGAGTATATAATTAAATAACACTTTGCGCCATGTCTAGCTTCTAGGCCAATTACTGTAAAAAACAAAGCGACTGTCTCCTCTAGTTAGACATTTGTGCATCTTCGCCTTTCAGTTCATCACTAATTCAGAGTCTGCAGTGCATTCTACATCTGTCCATGTCACTCAAGGATTAGTAGTGTGCAGTGGTGTGATTTAGGATTCACCCCACATATTTAAATTTGAAGAAAAAAACCCAAGACTTCCAAGAAATGTATCAGTACTGATAATGATTAAGTCTCTAAACTTGAGTCCTTTGGTTTGTTTGGGTTTTGTAATAGATAGTCATTAACATCAAAAGTTTGTCGATAAGTTCTATTTTGTACATTTCTTATTATAAGCTGCAAGTATGTTGAAAACCATAAGCAGGAACTGAGCCAGAAACGCAAAAAATACTTAAGGGAAACCTATCAAATTTCACACCTGTTCGAAGAAGAAGCACTGAGAACAAAATCCCTACCAATCATTGTTACCATTTTGCACCTTCCAGCCAATTTCCCAAATTCTGAGGTAGATCTTTGCCTTTGGGTCAATATATTTTGCAGCTTTTCCCAACCAGACACCCGAGTAGGGGCTGTGCTTTAGATAGGGGCTTGTGTCACCTAGAACTGGAGGTTTCAATTTCTGTAGGCTCTTCTATACTCCTAATAAGTCTTTCTGTAATGGATAAGATTAATCCCTGCCTGCTTGCCACTACAGCCGGGTGGAGGGGATTTAGCTTATAATGGCTGCCATCCATCATTTAGGTATACACTTTGTGTCAGTGGCTGTGAGGTAATACTGCTGTTTCCACAACCAGGAATGACACTGAGCAGAGGGCGAGCCAAAAAAAGTGACTCAATGAATGTATGTTCCGTATACATCGAGTGCGTTTACATGCACGTTAATAATCCAATCATAGTCGGATTTCTGTATTATTCTGACTATTCAAGTGGTCATGTATACAGCATCCTCCGATATAGAAATCAGATTAAGTAATCCAATAAAGAAAACTGGATTTTACTCCAGTAATTGTATTACTCACAGCATGTATACCATTTTCCTGATTTCCTAAGGCGCCACAGTTGCCAGGATCGCCTATTCTAAAGACTTGGATTGATTTGGCCTCTTTTCTCCATTGACTGTGACTTTTTCGTGGGATCTGACAACCCCTGAATTAAAAATGCCATTTAATTAACGACAGCAAAATAGCTATTGAACACTTCGTGGAGACTCTGAAATAAAATACTTGAGAAAACGAAGAATTTGATTATTTAATATTAAATTCTGAAGTTTATGTCGCAAATTTCTATGAGATTATTGGCTGGTTGTCAAGTAGAAATCTGATATTGCCTGAGTCATGTAAACCTGAAGGTTTTCCATTATCTGATTACTGAAGTACATGTATATTGGATTACTGACAAAATCTGATTTCCTGCAGTTATCGGAATATTAAGTGCATGTATACACACTCACTGTATGACCAAAGTATGTAGACACCCCTTCTAATTAGACCCTATTTACACTTTGTCTTTTCATGTGTCTGGTATCTGGATTATATCCGGATCCAAATGAATTATGACCAAGTTAACACATGCTAGCCAAATGTCTCCAGTCAGCCACTGAAATCCTATTGCTGTATCATGCATAATATGTAAATCAGTTCATAACACTGGACCACCCACTTAATGTGTTGTTTACAGTTTTTATTTTAAAAAGATGGCTGCGAAATCAAATGTCACCATTTTACAGAAAATGTATTTGAATGTAGAGGGAGGTGCCAATTTCAGGAGATAATGATTAGAAGCAGACGGCTGTTAAAACATGATAACACCGTGCTGAGACTGTTACAAGCACAACTACAGTGTACAAATCATTTGGCCACAAGAGTTGGGAGAAGATCTTATTACAGTTTATTTTATACAGTACTATCCTTACAAATTGCTGTTTCTCTGGCCAAGCAGACATCATGGATAACGTGTGTTGTGTCGTAAAGTATTGGCCGGGTTTTGGTAGTCGGGTGTGTCTTGGTGAGAGGGATACATTTACACCTATTTAATGTGCGGCTACAATGCGTTAAGTGGTTTGGTCAACCAGATTCAAATCAGATATCAATGCGTATTGGAGTGCATTTATACATTTTTTTAATGTAGCTTAGCCCAATCTGGATACAGTCCTGATATTCAAGCTGCATAAAATGACCTAGTGTAAGTTTGCACATGTAGTTTGGTTCACTTGGTGCGGACCAAAGCAGAAATGATACATTGCTGTGTTTTTGTTGTGATTCACTTCACATTCACACTGAAATTCTTAACATTGAACCAAAATATCTAAACAAAAGTAATATAAATAAGGTCACATACTGATTGGACAGCAACACAACAATGCGATGTAAAGTGCGATGTATACTCAATGGACAAAAACTGTCACTTGTAACTGAAATGTACCTAATAGTTTTGTCTTTCGGCCACAATTCTGACATTTCCTGTAAACAGGAACTTTTTGCCCTTTCTGGTAGACCCTTATGACCGTACGCTTCGATACAACTGCAAATTTGGTGCCTTCTTTCACACTACAGCCTTTGGCATGTTCAAATGCAATCACTCCTTTTTGCCAATCATTAACTTCTGCTATGTAATCCATTTTCCACACATCAAATGAAACATTCACTGCACTGTACCACCTCTTCTCAATCTATAAATCCCATCGCACACACCATATGTATTTATAGCCCAATCATCCTTCAGCAACATCATCAGCAGGAGTCTGAGTTACTACCACCTTAAACATGCAAGGTGACTAATTTTTGTCTGGGGAGTATATTTTTACCAGCTGATAACTCACAACTCATTTGTTTTACACACTAAAGTATACATGCTGCAAGGAAGATGGCAGTTAGGTCGCTTGTTCTGACATGTAATGGGCAACGTAGCTCCTGCGAGAAGTTAGAGATGTTAGAGTAGTCTATCCATTGGAATGAAAGAATCAAGTACAGTTCTTTAACATAGCCAGAATAACATTTGTTTGAAAACTGTTATATCAAGTTACATACGTTATTTTTTTGTGATTTCCCAGTGTTTTCCACTATTTTTTGTAAAGAACATTAGTTCCTGGTTCTTTTTAATCAAACTAAACCTAAGAGTGAACACACTTTAAGACTGCTATATGCTGAACATACTGCTAATATGTAGGTAATACAAAACATGCAGCTGCGCAAACTCCATAGTTTGCTAACTTTGACTGAGATCATGGCAGACTTGCACAGAGCCCTGATCTTAACTTTATCAGACACCATTGGGTTAACTGAATGCCAACTGTGAGTCAGAGCGTCTTGTCTGACATCAGTTCCTGACCTCAGTAATGTCCCAAAATCTAGTGGAAATCTTTATCAGAAGAGAGGATGCAGTTGGAGCAGCAAAGGGAAGACAAGCTACATACTTATACCCATGTTGTTGGATGTAATATTGGATGTCCACAAACTTTTGCCTATATAGTGTATGTTTCTCCATTTTGGATTTCAGCAGGCACAGAATGTATGCTTTGTAACAGGTCGGAAATAATCCTGATGCCATGCATCTACGTTGCCTGAAAACACATGCTGTGCAGGAAGGTTAAAAATATATTCTTTTAAAGATCAGGAAACAGGAAATTGGATTAAGGTCCTGCCATGGTTCGCTTTATGACTGGAAAATCGTATAGGAATAACGTGGAAAGGAAGTTACAAGCTGTTTTTGTAACCACAATGGAAAGAGACAGGATTAGTTTCAGCAGAGAATAATATGGAGGAAAAGACCTCAACCAGTTTGAGGTGCCACTAGCTGCGACAAAAGTTTGTGAACCACTTTGAACCATTTGGATTCTTGCATTGTTTAATAATAAGCCAATTCTGCCTAAAGCAATAACAACTTTTCTTTTCTTTACTAGGCACTCTGCTGGCACAGTGGTCTAAGACTCTGGCCCACCGCTGTGGTTTACCAGGGTTTGAGTACTAGTGGTGCCTTCTAGTCGGGTCGGGCATCAGACTGTTTGTGCCTCAGGGCTAGAAAGCTGGATGCTGTAACCCGTGCCCTGTGTTTGACTGCTGCTCCGTTAAGCCGAATACAAAGGGCCCTGGATAAGAGCATCTGCTAAACGCTGTGAATGTAAGTTATGCAGCTCCACATATCTCTATAAAGTTTCTTCTTAGGTCTACTGAATTTCACTACATGGTTCACATAAAGACATCTCTCATGAGAAGAGCAGACTCAGACATACTCTCACCAATCACTTTATTAGGTACACCTCTATACTCCATATAGAGTAGAGAATGCACTTTGTAGTTCTACCATCACAGGTCCAGGACAGATCAGGTACTGTTCGTGTGGTTGATCATTCTCAGCACTGACGTGACGTTCTCAGAACTACAAAGTGCTTCTCTGTTAAGTGGAACTGATAAAATAGACAATGAGTGTAGAAGCAAAGAGGTGTACCTAATAAAGTGATCGGTGAATGATGTGTGTCACAATGTGTAATTGTAGTGTTTAATACAAAACTGCCAACCTTGTGGGGTTTACTCATGCAATGGCGACAAGAGTATACTGAGAATGGTGTGATCGAGGAAAAACATCTAGCGAAAGGGGATCCTGTGGGTGTAAACAACTCGATGATGAAAGGGGTCAGAGGAGGATGTCAAAAATCGTTCTGATGAACAGGCATTGCACAGGCAAGCAAATCACACCCGAATACAACACTTGTCGTTGCTTAGCATGGATGGGCTACAACAGCAGACAGTCAATGTGAGTGTACTTCTGTCTAAGGGGAACAGAAAGGTAAGACTCAAATGGGCAAAAGAGCACAAAATTGGATCACTGAGCAGTGGAACAACATGGGTTGAGTCAGATAAATTCAGATTTCTGTTGCACCATGCTAATTGGAGAGCCAGAGTTTGGTCCAAGCAGCATGAATCAATGAATCCGCCCTAACAGATGTCAACATTTCGGGCTGGTGAAGGTGGAGTAATGGTGTGGGGAATGTTTTCTTGGCACACCCTGAGTTTAAGGGACATCGGGCATTCTCGTCACTGCACCTAAACTCTGGAACAGCCTTCCATTTTACATTAAGTCCTCTTTGATACTAGACATTTTTAAAACAAGTTGAAAACTCATTTTTTCGCTTTGGCATATGAATCTTTTTAGATATTTTGCATGATTTTGTTTTGACTTACTGATTTTGTTTGATTCTAGTGACTTTACTGGGCAACACTTTGCTTCACACTTGTTGTCTTTGAAATGTGCTATACAAATAAACTTGTCTTGTCTTGTCCTCTGACACCTGTGGATGGATGCTTGGACCGTAGGGCTTAACTAGGCATTGTGTGCATTCATCTCTTCATGGCAGCTGTTTACATTTTGACAAAAGAATAATTTGAGCAGGGCAATGCACACTGCCACTAGTGTAATATACTCATGTACTGGTTCTAAGCACATGAAAGTGAGTTTTCCTTGCTTCCCTGGCCTTTACACTTCCTGAATCTTAATCCTATGGAACATCTCCGGGATGAGTTAGAATGGGCTGTGCAGAGCATTTCAGTACCTCCATCAAATTTGCAGCAACCGAGAGAACTGACAGTGTCCGCATGGGACAGTATTCCTGCAGGACGACTTTAACACCTAGAAATCCATGCCATGACATATTGCCACAGTTCTAAAGGCCAAATGCGAAAAATCCAATGCAAAGGCTTCGCAAATGAGTGAAGGCTCTAACAGAGGTACATGGGTTTATGTACACATTCTCCATGATAGAGGACGACTGTCTGTGCGGATAAAGAAGAAGCCAGCTGTAAAAGGTTTGCCTGCAATTCCATCAATATTTATTCATGTATCAATGTTATTTAAATACCGACAGTATGTTTGTGGCATCTACAAAAGAACGACATTAAAAACTCATTATGTAAGAAATGGATAAAGTATTGCTGAAAAACATTATCAAATGACACATCTGTAGCTGAAACGTCTTGTGCATAATTTTAATATGTAAGTATCCTTATGAAAAAAACATGGTAATCAGATCGTTTGCTCATATGCATCCCTCCTGGGCCTGAACACTGAGTCTTAGCTTGGTTCATCAGGTTCGTTTCAGGCTCATTAGAGCCAGTCGATGGGAGCGGTAGGCTCTGCAGCTGCAAGTAGAACTGCCTGCTGCTGCCAGGCCTCGTTCTGTGTGTGTGTGTGTGTAATATCCTGCAGACTATTGAGACTAAGGACCTCAGATGACAAATCCCATAAGCATATATATAATATATAGTGGTGCTTGAAAGTTTGTGAACCCTTTACAATTTTCTATATTTCTGCATAAATATGACTTAAAACTTCAACAGATTTTTCACAAGTCCTAAAAGAAGATAAAGAACCCAGCTAAAGAAAGTAGACAAAAATATTATACTTGGGCATTTATTTATTTATTGAGGAAAATGATCCAATATTACATATTAGTGAGTGGCGAAAGTATGTGAACCTCTCGGATTAATATGAAGGTTAAATAAGAGTCAGGTTGTTTTTCTAACAATGGGATGACAATCAGGTGTGAGTGGGCACCTTGCTTTTATTTTAAACAACAGGGGTCTATCAACGTCTGCTCTTCACAACACGTTTGTGGAAGTGTATCATGGTACAAACAAAGGAGATTTCTGAGGACCTCAGAAAAAGAGTTGTTGATGCTCATCAGGCTGGAAAATCTTACAAAACCATCTCTAAAGAGTTTGGACTCCACCAATCCACAGTCAGACAGATTGTGTGCAAATGGAGGAAATTCAAGACCATTGTTACCCTCCCCAGAAGTGGTCGACCAACAAAGATCACTCCAAAAGCAAGGCATGTAATAGTTGGCGAGGGTCACAAAGGACCCCAGGATAACTTCAATGCAAATGAAGGCCTCTCTCACATTGGCTAATGTTAATGTTCATGAGTCCACCATCAGAAGAATGGCAGGGTTGCAAGGAGAAAGCCACTGCTCTCCAAAAAGAACATTGCTGCTCATCTGCAGTTTGCTAAAGATCACGTGGACAAGCCAGAAGGCTATTGGAAGAATGTTTTTTGGACGGATGAGACCAAAATGGAACTTTTTGGTTTAAAAGAAGTAATCTTGAGGAACTGGACACAATTTCACAATGTTCCTTGCCTAGTGGCTGCAAAGAACAGTTTAAAATAAAGTTTACTCTTTTTTCCTTGTAAGGCGTGTTTGTGTTTTCTTCCTACAGTAATGGAATGGGAACAATCTGGATGGATACTGATGGGTCACCCCTGATAAACCTGAGAGTAGGGGATAAAGTTACCTGCAGGTTGCAGTGAATGAGTGTTCTACGTGTTTGGCGTGCTCCTGCTCAAGCCCCTGCCTCTCTCCAGGCACTAGGTAATTAACTGGAATGTCAACACGAGATGAACTGCGGTGAAATAATAGCTTCTTTTATCTACGAGCTGCGATCATTATCTTCGCATTTTTCTTTTTCTGCCCATCTCCTGCAGCTGCCTCCTACTACCTTGCTCCTCCACACTATTGTCTTATTTGTTCAAATTGATGACATCCTCTACTTACCTTTAAATTAGCCTGCCCTGAGGGTGCAGTACTCTGAAGAGGCTTGCGGAGGAGCGAGGACTTCAATTCTCCAGTAGCTAAGAGGAATCTTTGAGTAGCCTCTGACAGCTTAGTAATTCACTTCAGGGGTGACTGCACTCAAACGTATGCACTGTAAATACACAAAGCTATGTGGAAGTTGAAGGGCTTTGTGAAACCTTTGCATATTTAAAGGCAAAAATTCAGGGTAAACGACTGAATACGTATTTTGCAAGACAGAGTAAATAAGTAACTGGAGACGTCAATATGTATCACTATGGCAGCCTATCATGATATCAACATTGCAAAAAGTTATATTGCTTAGATTTAATTGATAGATATAGACCTTTCAAAAGCTAGTCTAGCACACCGCACACATGCATAAAAGTAAAGTGATAGTAGCCCTTAAGCTTAACTAACCGAATTCTGTATTCAACAGCTATTCTCTATCCCCCCAAAAAGAAACAACACACCCAGATAGAAATGTCAGATACAGTGGTGCTTGAAAGTTTGTGAAACCTTTACAATTTTCTATATTTCTGCATAAATATGTCCTAAAACATCATCAGATTTTCATACAAGTCCTAAAAGTAGATGAAGAGAACCCAGTTAAACAAATAAGACAAAAATATTATACGAGGTAATTTATTTCTTGAGGGAAATGAGCCAATATTACATATTAGTGAGTGGCAAAAGTATGTGAACCTTTGCTTTTAGTATCTGGTGTGACCCCCCTGTGCAGCAATAACTGCAACTAAACGTTTCCTGTAACTGTTGATCAGTCCTGCACAAGAATTTTAGCCCATTCCTCTGTCCATCAATGATGGCAATCAATGATGGCAAGCCGTCCTGGCCCAGATGCAGCAAAACAGACCCAAACCATGATACTACCACTATCATGTTTCACAGATGGGATAAGGTTCTTAGGCTGGAATGCAGTGTTTTCCTTTCTCCAAACATAACGCTTTTCTTTTAAACCAAAAAGTTCTATTTTGGTCTCATCCATCCACTAAACATTCTTCCAATAGCCTTCTGCCTTGTCCACGTGATCTTTAGCAAACTGCAGATGAGCAGCAATGTTCTTTTTGGAGAGCAGTGGCTTTCTCCTTGCAACCCTGCCATGCACACCATTGTTGTTCAGTGTTCTTCTGATGGTGGACTCATGAACATTAACATTAGCCAATCTGAGAGAGGCCTTCAGTTGCTTAGAAGTTACCCTGGGGTCCTTCGTGACCTCGCCAACTATTACATGCCTTGCTTTTGGAGTGATCTTTGTTGGTCGACCACTCCTGGGGAGGGTAACAGTTGTCTTGAATTTCCTCCATTTGTACACAATCTGACTGAACTGTCTGAAACTGTCTGACTGTGAAATGATGGAGTACAAACTCTTTAGAGATGGTTTTGTAACCTTTTCCAGCCTGATGAGCATCAATGGCTCTTTTTCAGAGGTCCTCAGGAATCTCCTTTGAATGAAACCTATTGTCATCCCATTGATTGAAAACACCTGATTCTAATTTCACCTTCAAAGTAACTGCTAATCCTAGACGTTCACATACTTTTGCCACTCACTAATATGTCATATTGGATCATTTTCCTCAACAAATAAATGACCAAGTATAATATGTTTGTCTCATTTGTTTAACTGGGTTCTCTTTATCTCTTCTGTTAGGACTTATTAATTAATGATTACAGTTTTGGTCTGATTATACACTGGGTCTTGCCATAGTGTATACAATGACTCTCTCTCGCTGCCCTACAAAAGGGCCCTTGGAGGCTACTTTTGGGCAGTGTACCTCTTGGTGAGAGATCATTGACTGCTAGCCATGCCTAAGGACTAGTGGTTAAGGTACTGGACTATGGACCAGAAGGTCCAGGGTTCAAATCCCACCGCTGCCACTGTTGGGTCCCTGAGCAAGACCCTTAACCCACAATTGCTTGGATTGTAAGATTGTATCAATTGTAAGTCGCTCTGGATAAGGGCATCTGCTAAACGACAGAAATTAAAATAGAATGCCTCTATGACGCACTGGATTACATTTTTCACAGTTGACAGACTTTGAGATGGGGCAGACAGACGACCAATAGAGAGGATCACCTCAACCAATTTCCCTTAATTTGACACAGCCAGGTCCCTGCAGTGTTGGAGTAGCATATTGGATCACTGCCCCACCAGAGCACCTTAAGCCCAACCCGCCTTCCAACCGTACCATCCAAACAATATCTGTTCTTCGGCCTGTTGTGAGGGGGTCCATCTTAAGGAAGGATACACTGAGTGGTGCAGAAGTACGAAATCTGCACTGTGCAACATTCCCTTACAAAACGCTGAATATATTTTCAATATATATTTTAACACATTTTGACATTCAGTAACACTTGCCTATCATGTACCAATATGCACATGCAGCTCATGTACAGTAGATGCTGCTGAGACTTTTATACATTCTGTAATTTTTGTGCATCTGCCTTGTCTTAAAATGTATTGTTCAATGTGGAAACATCTAAAATTGTTTGCATTCATTTCACTCCATATGTGCAACATTTAGCAGGCAGCCTTATCTAGAACTACTTATCTGAGTAGTTGAGGGTTGAGGGGCTTGCTCAAGGGCCCAGCAGTAGCAATACCAGGATTTTCACTTACAACCTCCTGATTAGCATCCCAGAATCTTAACCCCTCGCCTACCACTGGTGACTTTAAAACGAGTTTGTTTCTGCTGTGTTACAAGTAAGCAGATCCTGTGAAATTGGTCTGTTTGCTTTTCGTCCTGTGGATTTTCCATAGCATTTCACCCCTAACAGAAAAGGTGTAGGTGCTAAGGTGAACCCCCTTCAGCTAGTTTAACGATGCCTGAGCTGAGTTTCTCACTTGACCTTGCTATAAGGTCTCAAACAGTGGTGGATAACTACCTCTCATTGTTGGGCTCTCTGCACAAAATCTAGAGCCATTACAGAAACAGCAGGGCTTCAGAAAAGCTAAGCACTATGCGGCTTAATAAAAACTCTCTTAAAATGAGGAGCTTTAAAAGAAACTTAATTGATTTCTTCTTTCTCTTGGGGACAAAGTGCCTTTGTTTGTGTTTCTTTCAATGGTTTTAATAAACACACTTAGGACTGGGAGCACTGTTTTGCTGGTACTTTGTCAGCAAACCTACGAAAATTAAATATCCACATACATATTGGATACTGGGGATGCTCGGGTGATGCAGTAGTCTAGGATGCCAGCAGTAGTACTCGCAGTGCAAAAGTCTTAGGCCTCCATTAGATTAGATATACCAATGTTTTAGCAATGGTAAAATTGACCATATACAATTATTTCTCTTTATTGGAATACAACTAGAAAAATACAGGAAATTTGCATGCAGCATTTAAAAAAGTGAAAACAAAATCACAGTGGTAATAGCAGCATCTGGCACCTTCATCTGGATACCAAGTGGACTCATCTATAGTCAGAAGAATGGTCTTTTTGGAAGGGTAGCAGCTAAGAACCCACTTTTTCGGAAGGGGAGCAGAATGAAAAGGCTAATATACACTAAAGCTCAAACAAATTGAACTGAAGGTCTGTGGAAAAGAGTAGTATGGAGTGATAAATCCAAGAACCAAAATTTTTGGGTCCAATCATCAACAATATATTATATGTATAGTCATTATCCCATTGCTAAAGCAATGACTTTAATGGTCGGGACTTTTGCAAAGCACTGGGCAATTTTAAGTCCAGCAGTGACACTGAGGTGGTTTAAAACTCCAGCAGCACTGCTCTGTCTGATCCACTCATACCCCCCCAACGCACACTAACACACCACCACCACAACATCAGTGTCACTGCAGTGCTGAGAATGACACACCACCCAAATAGTACCTGATCTGTGTTGGTCCTGACCATTAGAGAACAGTGTAAAGGGGACGAACAAAGTATGTAGAGGAAACAGATGGACTACAGTCTGTAATTGTAGAACTACAAAGTGCAGTGACCACTAAATTTAAATAAAGAATAAGCAGAATATAAACTGAAAAAACTACAGAAGGCCTTTTGCACAGTACTATATATATATATATATATATATATATATATTATATATTATATATATATATAATATATATATATATATATATGATTTGAAATGATTTTTTAAAATAATTTTTGATATTAGTATTTGGTATGTTCCCCCTTTTGCTGTAGTTCACTCAAACTGGCCAACTGGCTTGGACTCCACACGTCATACCAGCATGACTTTACAATATTCCAAAAAGCATCCTGTGATCTTACTAAATGCTTGGTTTTCTCTGTCTTCAATTGCCCCGGTAAATGCTCGATGAGGTTTAGGTCAGTTGACTGTGGAGGAAAATCCATAGCTGTCAGCATTCCTTGATCTTTTTTGTTCTTCATGCAGTTGTTGCAAAGGTTTGAGGAATGTTTTGGATCATTATCCTGCTGCAGTATAAACAAACATTCTCACTAGTGCTCTTAGCACTTTTGACCCCCGCTCTGTGTGTGTTTGTGTGTGTAAATGTCTTTAAGCTATAAATTACCTTATACAGTCAGCCTTCTATCTGCAGGTTCTGCTTCTGCAGATTCAACCAACCAAAATATTGAAAAAAGGCAATCCAGAAAGTTCTGAGAAGCAAAACTATTGATTCTGAGCCCTACTCTGAATCCATGTGAATGAAGTGATGTGTAGGCATACCCTTCAGTAGCACCCACAATTTCACAGATTCTCAGTCTCTCGTACTCAATACTCATTTGTTTACATGGATTTTTTCTTGTCACTATTATATAAAAAATACAGTATGACAACTACAGTGGTACCTCAGTTCTCATTGTTAATTTGCTCCAGAAGTCTTGTTGAACTGAAAACAACAAGTACAGAGAAAAATTTTACCAAAAAGAAGGATGTAAAATGAATTAATTCTTTCCAGTCCCCCAGAAAATCCACACTGTTTAAGGCAGTATATGCAATAACGGAGTTGTATTGTACAGGTGCTCCCTGAATTACAAAGGGGATATGTTCCGACAAATCCATCATAAGTTAAATGTAACATCAAGTCAAGTCAGATTTATTTAACGTGAACTGAGGAGCTTAACAAGTGTTTGGTGTATCATAGTGAAGACCAGGCTGAAATTGGCTCCTTACTCGCATTTTCCGATCTACCTTAATTGACTACAATTACATTATGCCACCTGTAGATGGAGATTCCACCTCATGATAAGTAAGTAAATTAATGTTTTAAACACTTACATTAACCTACAGTTGGCCAAAATCATTAACACAGCGCTTATTTTATAATATATTGCTGAAAAATCTCATGTAATTTAGTAAGTAATGGATTGAAATTGCAAAACGCTTACTCTTTTGGTTAACTAACTTCAGCCTGTGTTCTGGAGCATTCAATTCCTGTTTTGCTCTCGGCTTCCTTTCGGTTGGCTCTTATAAGTAACCTTTTTAGGAAACAGCGCAGATCTTCTCTGAGCAAGAGCTTTCGTGAGTCTGAATCACTGAATCACTGTGAAGCGAATCGTGAAAAATGAATCATGAATTGTGAATAGAGTTTTGGCTGACAAGCGCAGCTCGACTCATACAAGTTTAAGCAAGTGTGCCGGGTACCGAGCAAACGACGAGAGCCTAGACACATTTTTGTAGCGAAAATGTGCTGAAAATCAAATTCGACAAGTTCCAAGGTGGTCAAGAACTGAGGTACCATTGTATTTTCATAGCATTTACACTGTATTAGGTATAATAAGCAATCTTGATGTGATTTAAATAATCTGAAAGGATGTGCATAGGTGCATGAAAATACTATGGTATTTTATATAAGGGATTTGAGCATTCGTGGATTTTGGCATCTGCGGAGGGACTGGGATCCAATCCCATGCATATATGGTGGCCCCTTGTAATGATTATTCAATATACTATACAATTGAATATGCATTGGTACAGTATGTAAGAAACAGCCGACCCATTAGATTATGCATTATGCTGAAACAATCAAACATATGATGTTCAATGTGCAGTTACGGAATTTAAAACTCAACAAAACTCTAAAAACTTTTGCCCATTATTCTGCACCTCTCACTTGTACTTGTGTGAATACAGATCAGAGATCTTTGTACCTAGTCTTTCATCTTTGCCTTTGCCATCCAGACAGTGAAATGATACTAGATGACATACAGTATCCGAACTTACAGTATTACCACTTCTTTACTGGGTAAAGAAAGGAATAACTCCTCAATAATTCATCCAGTAATTGTACAGGATAAGCAGTAAAGATCATTTTAACATGAATACAAGCTAAAAGCCACACACTAAGCAAGAAACGTTCACTTGCCATTTATATAACTGGCGTATACATTGATAAAACAAGAACAGTGTTGTGGATCGTGCCCTTTGTCAGCATGTATGAAATGCAGGGATGTGGCACTTAACTGGCTTCAGCAATCGACATTTTTGAAAAGGGCACATGCAAACATGCGAGTCTATGTCCACTCTGCTTTTCCTGGCAGTGTCAGAGTGCTGAAAAAAACAGCCTTCCCTCAGGCAGGGCAATCCATCAACACAAGACCTGGCCTTCAGACTAAACACACTCTCATTATAGCAGGTCAGCCCTCCTCCTACTCCCCAAAACAAATCCCCTGAATACATGTTTACTATTACCACACAAATGACTAAACAAGTGTGCCTTGGCGGGTAGACCACAACCAAACACTACTGTACTGAACACATGCTTTGTGGTAGTTTAAGTAACAGCGTAATGCCGGCTGGTTATTGCTGTGCTGATTGAAATACACGCTGGACGTAAGAGTTCCTGGTTTCCCTGAAGCACAATTACGAGTGCCACACAGTAGTTTTGGATGTTATTCATTGCGTTTCTAAGAAGGGATTTAAATGAGCTGTAAACATGGCTGTAAAACGGGATATGCAATCAGACAGCATGCGTGCTTTTAAGCACAGGTCCGTCTTTTTATAACCCTGCTTTATTTATTGATGGGGCTGATGATTTAAAGACATACTAAACCATTTCTGTAGCATATGGAGTTTACAGCAAGCAGAACACATTTCTTGGAGTGAGAAAACATACATAATGGGAATATACTTTCAATTTTAAAAAGAAGCTTTAAATCTGTGTTCATCCAGTATTGCTCCAGTGTAGGAGGGTTGGATGAAATTTTGTTCTGCTAAGACTTTTGTTACGTCAGAGTCACACCAACTTACTGTCAGAGTACATTTAAAGCATTTACAGACACCCTTATACTTATGACTTAAGTAAAGGGTTGCTGTGAGACAACTTGGCAGAGTTGGGATTTGAATTTTCCAATTAGCAATCCAGAGCATTAGCCACTGAGCCACCACATATATGAGGAGTTTCCTAATTGAAGTTACATTTATTTCAACTGACTTTTGTCATGATAAACTGTTTTCCATTCCAGACATCTGGGGCAAATGTGAACAGTTTTTTGAAATTTGCTCCCTCATGGTGCGACACAGTAGATCCAAAATGGAGAAAGCATGACATATGAGCATATAAAGGTGTTTTCACATATAGTTCTCCTAAACTCAGGTCTGCTAAAGTGAACCTCCAACTGAGCTCAGTTCTTTTTTGTGTAAGCAAAGTTTAATTATAACTCTTCCCTTTCTGGTCCTCTTTAGCACTGATGAGTGTAACACTGAATTATAGGTACTGTGTTTAGCTTTTCATGTTGCTGTTGTTTGGCTCTGTTACATTTTTATGACGTAAAAGAGAAGAAAACAAATTTGATGTAGCAAAGCTGTTTAAACTGTTAGTTAGACACAGAGCAGAAAATAACAGGTAATAGATAATAGATTATATATTATAGACATTTCTACAGAAAAAAATATGGATTATAGTAATTTCTTATGGAAAGAACAAGCCTCCAGTCATGGGAATACAAAACTTCTTGGTAATGCTTATAAGCTTGTTAAGACTTTAGGTTTTTCTACATTTCTGTGTAAATATAACATATAGCTTTTCACACAAGTCCTAAATGCTGATTATTTATTGAGGAAAATTATTTAACATTACATATCCGAGTGGAAAAAGTATGTATAAAAGTATTTGCCACGTTTACAGTTGATCAGACCTGCACATTGCCCTGGAGGATTTGGAGCCCATTCCTCCATACAGAACAGCTTCCACTCTGAGATGTTGGTGGGTTTCTGCACATGAACTGATTCCACAGCATTTCTATTAGAATACAAACAAAACTTTCAATTGGCCATTGCAAAACATTCATTTTAGTCCTCGTTTTAAACATTTTTTGGTAGAACAACTTGTGTACTTAGGGTTGGTTTTTTTCAAAAAACTTTTTCTGAAGTCCTCAGAAATATCTATTGTTCATGTCATAAAACACTTCCACAAATATGACTTGTGAAAATCAGACTTTGTTTGATCCCTCTTTTTTAATTACTCTATATTTACATTTATGTCGTTTAGCAGACACCCTTATAGAGAGTGACTTACAATTGATACATTCTTACAATCCAAGCAATTGTAGGTTAAGGGTCTTGCTCAAGGACCCAACAGTGGCAGCTTGGCAGAGGTGGAATTTGAACCTTGGATCTTCTGAACCTACCACAGTCCCATATTTACCTTAGAGCTAACTTCTCATCCTAGAGGTTCACATACTTTTGCCAGTCACAGATATGTAATCTTGGATCATTTCCCTCAGAAAAATGAATGACAAAGCTTAATGTTTTTGTGTCAAAGCAACAGTGGGAAGGAAAAACTCTATCAGATGAGAGGACAAAACCTTGAAACCCATCCTCCTGGTCAACACCAGAAAAAAAATACATTACATACAATAATCACATCTAGCTAAGAGAAAGCAATTTGGTAGAAGTTTAATATCGGTAAGATAGAGCAAAAATGGAGAACTATGACACAAGTAGTGAGTCTACATGATCTGTTCTCATAACTCTTAGAACCAGCAGTTTCAGTGAGAGCTGGAGAGCCGTATCAAGTGCAGGACAGTCGCTTAGCTATATGCAACAAGCCCCGAGGTCATTAGCTGTGCAGCAAAATGCAAAGCGGACTGAGTCGTTTTGTTTTCACAATGCACAAATCAAGCAGATCACAAACCAAACCACAAATTATACCCATAATTGGTTAGTTGGTGGGTCCATTTAGAGGGGTCTGAATTTGTTTGATGTGTTCATTTTGCACAAGAAACCATGACTCAGCGATCTAAGACCACTTGAATTCCCACTATAATTTCAATACTCTAAACTGCTATTCAAAATACTAACCAATTATAACAAATGATGATCCAAAAATGACATACGATGCATGTATATGATGGCAAATGGCATCTTGTCTGTACAGACACCCTTTACTTAACTTCTCCTGTCTCCTAAATAATCTAAACTTTTATTTTATTTAGTGGCTGATTAAAGGTTCCTAGTCAGGGTCACGAGAAAGTCGGTGCCTAGCCAGGGGCACAGTACGCAAGTCAGGAACAACCCTAGACAAGACGCCAATCCATCTAGGATTAAGCGGATAAGACAACGAATGAATGATTAATGGTTATTTCATTTACTTTGTGAAGTCTAGCACTGGATGGAACATGCTGTAAGACAATTTCTTCTCTTTATTTAGGCAGATGGATTTATAGCAAGGTAAAACTACCAGGCAGTAACCTGGGGAACACATGAGGGGTAATAGACGAATGGAACAAACTACATGAGGCCTCATGTCTACAGATAACAGCCCCTGGCACCACAATACAAGTAAGTAAGAGGATTTGAATATTCTGGAAAGAGGTACAGGTGCTCCCAAATTTATGATGGGGATATGTTCTTACAAATCCATTGTAGGTTGAATGTATCGTAAACCGATACATATAGATATACTGTACATGTCATAGTGTAGCCTACCTTAAACGTGATTATTTTAAAACACTTATATTAACCTACAGTTTAGAAAATCATTATCACAAAGGTAGAGTGGTCTGGGTCCATTCTGTGTGGAGTCGGCATGGCCTCCTCGTGTCTGTGTGGGTTTACTCTGGGTACTCCGGTTTCCTCCCACAGTCCAAAGACGTGTGTTAATAAAGTGCCTAGTTGGTGTTTATAAAGTGACCCTAGTGTGTGATTGAGTGTATGTGCCCTACAATGGATTGGCGCCCTGTCTGAGGTTGTTCCTACCTTGTGCCCTATGCCCCCATCTAGGCACCGGCTCTCCCACCAGGATTAAGTGGATACGAAAGTGAATGAATGAATGAAATTTTTATTGACAAAGTCTACCACTGACCACAAGCTGCCATTAGTGAAGTTCACAGTGAAGTAAACAAGCATTCACAGCACATATTCTTAGCTTGTAAAATGCTTAATTGTTTCTTTAACGATGATTCTCTCAGGTGAATCTCCAAGCTGTTCGTATTAATTCTGCTATGTGTGAATGAACTCGAGATGTACACAGGTGTGAGGTAATAAAATGTCGAATGCTAATTCTGTGTATCAGGCTTCTGAGATAATGAACACAACAAGTAATTCGTGCACACCCTGTTCCTTCTACTGTACACCCAGTCTGTGTGTTTGTGGTTTAAAAGCACAGCGGTTGTTCAGCACATTACAGTATTCAACATGTTTCTGATCAGACGAGCACTCACTAGAGTGTTAAGAACACATTGTTTACATTCTCGTCAAGTCTCTGTGCTGGAATAGTCTGTGGGGCTTCACAGCTTGAAAGTGAGGAGGCTGAGATCATTACAGTATGTATTCCACTTCTAAAGCTGCTTATCTAATCCTGATAACAGAATCACTCTGGCCTCCCCCATTCTCCACAGCCATGCTGTTTTAACTAATGGAAATGGAGTAGTGGAAAAACAGAGATCAGCCAACTAAAGTGTACAGTCTTCTTATTGACTTTTTGTGAAAAGTAAAGTTTAATAAAGATTACCTAGCTTTCAACAGGAAGCTTGAGGTGTATTGCTGTTTTGCTTAAAGTTTTGCCTAAAATCTGATGTGATGTCTCCCTTAAAACGGACTGTAAAATGTACATTTACAGTCTAATGCAAAAATCTGGACAAACACATGTTTATATATGAACAGTAATTAGCGCAAGCTCTGAAGGAACATTTTAGGAGGAACAAACTGAGTTTGGGTTTTTTTTTTTTTACAGATGATGCAATAGTGTCGCAAGGTCTCGGAACTTAATTAATATTAATCTTAGTAGTACAATAAAATCTGTAGAAATATGTCATATTTAAGTTTGTTCCCTGCTAAACTCAATAACTCATGAAGTTTAAGTGGTACCCAAACTTTTGCTTTGGGGAGTGCATGCTAAAAACCTAGCATTATCCCAGCTAACCAAAGAAAATCATTAATAATGTATGTGACAGATCCTATGTTGGCTGTAAAGGTACAAAAGCTACTTTCTCATTTTATAAAATCATTTATTACGGAAACCTTTGGGTTATTTTTTACAATTTAATTTTGAAAAAATCTCAAAAACCCCAAAACCTGCCAAACTGAACAACTGATCTAGAACTATAGAAGATTCTAGAAAGTATAACCAGAAGCTTAGCTTAGATGTTAAGCTTGCCTTCTGAGACAGTCAAATGTTTCAGAGTTAGCATAACAGGGCAGAACTAGCACTAGCTTAACGAAAGTATAACGCCTTCTAGGTGATACCATGGATTTCAGCCCATTCACAATGCAAAAGCAGCATTAGCCTAACAGAAATAGGGTGCTTTCTTGCTAATACAGTGAATGTTTCAGTGCATTCACAGTGCAAAACTAGCATTAGCTTGACTAAGCTTAAAGGGAAAATCCACTCTGCATCCATAATTAATCAATGACATTCAATGGCACCCAAGATTTATTTCACAATTAACATATTTTGACTTTATATTTTTGCTTTCTTTAACATTTTCTGTTTTCACCTCAGTGAACGATTTCCTATGTGAGCTACAATGATAGCTTGCTAACCAGCAAAATTGCTCATAGAGCTGCATTGCTTTCTGGCACTTTTAGTCTAGCATTTTGCAGTGTGTTGATCTACTGCATTGTATTCCTCATTATCGTTATGCTGCAGAAAAATAATGAGAGAAACAAAGGGTTCGTTAATGTTTCAGGGGCTGTTAGCAAAACTGCGCTGGTATCATATATATTTAAATACTGGAATGTACTTCTATTAAACATCATAAAAAAGTTGTACCATAAATGCAAAGTAGACTAATGTCTGTACATTTTTTTACTGATTCTGCAGTGAAAACTTTGTAGCTGGACTAATGGTTTTAAACAATGATCGTATTGTACAGTATATATTTAAATAGTCGAATGTACTTCTATTAAACATCTTTGGACATGCGACAGGATAAATCAAAATGTTATACCATAAATGCAAAACAGAGTAATGTAATAAGGCCGTCTGCTAAATGCTGTAAAGGTAATTATTATGGCACTGTGGTAGAGTAGCGGTTAAGGTACTGGCCTCTAGACCAGAAGGTCTAGGTTTCAAATCCCACCTCTGCCAAGCTGCCACTGTTGGGTCCTTGAGCAAAGACCTTAACCCACAATTGCTTGGATTGTAAGACTGTACCAATTGTAAGTCGCTCTGGATAAGGGTGTCTGCTAAATGCTGTAAATGTAAATGTATAAATTCAAGACTTCTAACAAAAAAAATGTACGAGGTGGTACCGATATAACCATAATCTACACTTTTATTAGAACTAAAGTTAAAAACAGCAATTGCAAAGATTATCATTTAACATTCCAGCTATTAACTTTTCATCTGCTGCCTATTTTTAACCTTATAGATTGGGACTGTGGTAGCCTAGTGGTTAAGGTGCTGGCCTATTGACCAGAAGGTCCATCGTTCAAATTACACCTCTGCCAAGCTGCCACTGTTGAGTCCTTGAGCAAGACCCTTAACCCACAATTGCTTATATTACATTTACATTTTACATTTACAGCATTTAGCAGATGCCCTTATCCAGAGCGACTTACAATTGGTACAGTCTTACAATCCAAGCAATTGTGGGTTAAGGGTCTTGCTCAAGGACGCAACAGTGGCAGCTTGGCAGAGGTGGGCTTTGAACCCTGGGTCTTCTGGTTCATAGTCCTGTACCTTACCTGCTAGACTACCACAGTCCAGTTTGGATCTACTGTGTCGCACAAGGAGGGAGCAAATTTAAAAAAACTGTTCACATTTGCCCCAGATGTCTGGAACGGAAAACCTTCTGGTCCAGAGTCCAGTACCTTAACCACTAAACTACCACAGTCCCAATTGTAAGCTACCAATTGTAAGTTGCTCTGGATAAGGAAATCTGCTAAATGACATAAACATAAACGTGCATTCACTTTCAGTACTCTCATTCTGCCAAGATAAGCGATATGAACAAAGAGGAGACAGTTTGTGGACAAATTTGTTTGTATTTATTTTATTGTATATAATTAATTCAGCTTTTTATAATAATGTCAGCCTTATGGAACACGATCATGCACTGACAACCTGATAATGTCCATATGTTACATCGCAGATGTTTCAATATGAACATATTCAATGTATATATTGCTGAACTTTGAAGTTTTTTGTACTCATTTCACAATTTAATACAATAAAACCAACATTATTTTAGCTTAGTCATAAAACTTAATATGGGTCTGCGAACTATTTATGCACAATGCACGCAGCTTGAAATGAACTTACTAAAAAACATAAAACTGAATGTGATGAAACCAGCAATATACTTTGTGCAAAGCAGTGTTGTTTTATGGATGGCTGAAATTTTTAACACGACCCTTAAACCCCAGTAAACATCAGCAGCAGCTTATTTGTAACGCTTTACAGCCCTCCAAAACAAAAGTGTGACATAACACTCTCAAAAGACCATTTGCATACCTGCAGAACAGTGCTTTGACTTCACACGTCTAACGGCGGCCATTAGCTGAGCTGTGTCCCCTTAGACCAAAGCTGCCTGGCGCATTCCTAATCAATGGCCAGGATGTTGGGCGAGTTAACTCATCTATGTGAATGTGTCTCTCCACCCGTACAAGATGGCCACGAAACGTGTTAAATTAGCTTTCTGTGGTTTACTCTTAATGTTAAAAGGAAAGATCGTAGGTTGAAACTGGAATTCATGGTACTTGCCCTGTAGTTTCTAAATCTCGCTGGCTTTAGGAAGATTGGAAGCATATTCAGCAAACCTGTCTGGGGGCCATTCAGAAGGAATACATTCCTTCATCTTCAATATCAGATAGTGGATAATCAGCGCTGCCAATCGATCCCTTCCTTGTGTGATGCTGGGGGAAGGAGGGCAGCAAACTCTCAGTCTTAGGACGATAAGCGCCAGCCAGGAGATGAGTCATTCCAATCTGGAAGCCTCTCTGTCTTCTTCTCTATGTGTCTCTCACATTTTGTTTCTCTCTCTTATGTTCACTCATTGTTTATTTTCCCTCCCTTCCTTACTGATAGGCCTGCTTGGTTGTTATAAAAGCTCTACCTAATTTACTGTAACGCACCAGCGCTCCGAAGAAGAGGCTATAATTGATGGGGGTAGGGGTGCAGAAGGAGCCATTTAATGTGGCAGTCAGAATTCTTAAAAGACGCCAGGTTAATGCGTCCAACCTACATTATAGAGATTTCAGTGTGCACAGTTAACGAGTGAGCCATGACATGTCGGTTTTATGACTCCAGTAAACTAAATTCGCTGGCATTTTGGGGAAAAATGCTGAAAAACAATCATCTTGACATGAAAGGAGATGTGTAAAATCATCTGAGTCTGGCAGGCGGTCAGTGAACCAGCTGATCTTTGGCCACCTCAGCGGTCAGTCATGATGTGGGCTGATGGAAATTAATCTGAAGTAATATCTCAATATCTCAGCGCTCAAGTGACTGCGCACCGCCTTTCGGGAGGCGAAAGGCAGGGCAGGGTCCTCTCGCTGCATTTCTAATGTGTCACCGCATGAGATTAGAGCAGGGGGAAGGAAGCATCATGCTGCTGCCGGCTGGGCAGTGGAAATTCAGAGGGGTAAATGATTGCCCTCTAGGGGACACAGAGAGAGTGAAGTGCTTATCAGTGGAAGCTTGGCAAAGGCCCAAGGCTGATGTTAGGGTGGCCTGCAGGGACAGGGGCTGTTTCTCTTTGACACGGAAAACCAATTCACCTTATTCGGGATCTGTGCAAATGCAAGCATTACAGTTTCTTTGCAAAAAAAATTAAAATATGCAAACTGTATTTTGTGTAGCGATACGATCAGGTTTTCCCTCAGGATCCTGAATGCAACATCAAAGCATTGGTAATTTGTACCAGTGATAAAGTGGGCTACGCTATTCTAGCCTATTCCTCTTAAGCTAGCGGCCTTAATCTGAAGAGCACATGCATGGGAAATAAGTAAAGCAAATGTTGTTAAGCAATTCATTACACTGCCAAGATTTTCATGCAACGTTACGTAGCGTTGGTCATTTGTAGCGTGTTCACATAATATGTGTGATAAAGTAGGCTGTACTATACTATGCTGTTGCAATCGTTTCATCCTTTACACAGCAAAGAATGCTGTGCAAAAATCATTTTTGTACAGTGTAATCTGAATCCGGTTTAGCATTTAAGGTCATCTGTTTTTCCAAGGTCTTCCATGCAGTTTAAGCATGTTGCATTTGTACTCTCTATTGACAGTCCACATTAGCCTGCATGATAAAGTGGCAAACACCACTTCTTTCATGCCAAACACTTGCCACTTGGGTGGTACCTTTAGTGTGCGTCTATCACCTGTGAATGCAGTGTACTTTCATAATGCATGTAAGGACATAATTGGACCTCAAGGACTACTTTTGAGGGTACATTGCCTCAGGGATCAAAAACAGTGACGTACTGTTGTACCGGCTTAATTGTATAGCATTATAGTAGCACTTTGATTTGTAGAATCTTGTTTTTAATGTGTACGGAATAGCTTTTCATTGTTAATGGAAGCTGAAAAAACCCCAAATCTATTCATGTCATGGTATTACTGAGTATGTAATGCTTAAGGTGTCTGATAACAGGTTAAGTTCATATGGACAGTATTACATTCAGTAGAGCTTAATGGCAAACCAAGAGGAACTGTGTATATTTTAAGGATTTCCTACTATATAGTGACAGCAATGGTGAAGCCAGTTGACACCCTAAGTAACGATTATTCATGTATTTAGTTTAGGCTATCATCGTATTCTGACTTCTAATGAAATCTATTAAAGTACACTCATTGTTTTGGACAGTACTGCACCTCTGTATTTCAGTGTAGAAATAAGTCATGGTGTTACCTGGAGGAAGCCCATGCAGACAAGGGGAGAACATGCAAACCTCACACATACAGCGGCCACTTTAGGACTTGAACCTGGGTCTCTGCTGCTGTGAGGTGGTAGTGCTCACTACTGCACCACTGTTAGGCTCTGTATGAAACATGCTAAATTAATTTATTTCAGATTATTTAATCTGATCATTTTGGACAGTGACATTTCATCAACTAAGACAATGACAAGACTGTACAAATGTTATTATTAATAAAAGTTTTCAGATCTGTGACGTCCCATCTAGGGCACACTTACCTGTGCCTGTGCTCCGTGTCCCCCAGGGATAAGCCCCGCAGTCCCCAGGGCCGTGAGAGGGAAAAAGTAGAGTTCAAACATGAAAAGTTTTTAAAGTTATGAAATAGTGAAAGGGCTGGGAAACAGTTTAAATAGACACTAGAGGAGCCTGATCACATGCTAAAGGCACCTTAGTTCATTCACTCATTCATTCATTGTCCGCTTATCCTGGTCAGGGTCACAGGAGAGCCGGTGCCTAGCCGGCAGCATAGGGTGCAAGGTAGGAACAACCCTAAACAGGGTGCCAATCCATCACAGGGCACATACACTCACTGACACACTAAGGGGCACTTTGGAAACACCAATTAACCTAACAAGCATGTCTTTGGAATGTGGGAGGAAACCAGAGATCCTGGAGAAAACCCACTGAAGAAGAACATACAAATTCCACACAGGCGGAGACCAGGGTCGGGATCAAATGCTGATGACTAATGAAGTCTGATAGCTGAGGTACAGCCACTACATTAGACTGGACTACAATGCTGTGCTCTTTAATGACGGTGTAGGAATTATATAATGGTTTTCTAAACCTATGCTCTGTATGAATGGTGCAATATTCGGTTATTTCTCAAACGGCAAGTGTTTGATCTGCTCATTTTGCGCAAAGACCTCCTAATGTCTCCATCCTAGACAAGACTGATTTGGTTCAAATTCCCTGTGCGCTTCTCACATGGTGCAAACTCCGCCCACTTAAAAGCATTCTACCAATCATAGGTTTGCAACCGACCCCGACGGTTAAGAAGCTGTCCGAAGGCGGCTGGAAGGCGGAGTTAACGCAGGCCATTGGGTAATTACAAGTGACGTAGCGCGTATGAAAAAAAGCACGCCGAGAAGTAGTTAAGAAGGGAGCCAGTAAGTTTGGGAAGAGATCAGATGTGAGCTGCAGAAGGAATAAAAAGTCAGCGCGACTTCAGCAGAGGGTTAGAACGAGAGAAAACTGTGAAACCATGGTACAGCAGACTGAACACAGCGAGCCGGACAGCGGCGCGTCCCGGGAGGCTACAGACACCGAGGAAGCCGAGCTGAACGCCTGCAGCCCGGTGCCGCCGAAACCCGACTGGTGCCGGACAGCCACCGGTCACATCAAGCGGCCCATGAACGCGTTTATGGTGTGGTCGAAGATCGAGCGTCGAAAGATCATGGAGCAGAGCCCGGACATGCACAACGCTGAGATCTCCAAGCGCCTGGGAAAGCGCTGGAAAATGCTGAAGGACAGCGAGAAGATCCCGTTCATCCGGGAAGCCGAGCGCTTGCGCCTGCAGCACATGGCTGACTATCCTGACTACAAGTACAGACCCAAGAAGAAGCCCAAGCTGGACAATTCTTCTAAAAGTGGCGCGCTGTCACCGGAGAAAAGCAGCAGCAAGGCTGTCAAAGCGGCCGCGAAAAAGTGCGCGATCAAAATGAAGCCCGGTAAGCAAGTCGGCGTCAGCGCGAGACCGTCCTGTAATTACTCCTACACAAACTTCAAAGCGAGCAAGGCTGTTAAAAGGGAGCTTACGGACGACGAAGACGACGAGGATGATGACGATGACGACGACGATGATGAGGACGATTACGACGTGTCTCCAGCCAGGCTCGACGACGACGAGCAGCTGCGGCCGTACGGAGTGGCCAAAGTGCCCGCGAGTCCCACGCTGAGCTCGGCTGCCGAATCGGAAGGTGCCAGCATGTACGAGGACACAGCAGGACGCTCCAGGATGTTTTACAGCTTTAAGAACATTACAAAGCAGCAGCCGCACCACCCAGCCCGGTCCTCTCCTACTCCGTCGTTCAGGTCGGCGTCTACGTCGTCTTCATGCGAGGACGCGGACGATTTGCTGGTTGACTTCAGCTTGAACTTGGCGGCGGGCGCGCGCGTGTCGGAGCCGGCCAGCCTCGCTTCAGGGAACCTGTGCCTGTCTCTGGTGGATAAGGACCTGGACTCGTTTAGTGAGGGCAGCCTCGGGTCGCACTTCGAGTTCCCGGACTACTGCACCCCTGAACTGAGCGAGATGATCGCTGGAGACTGGCTGGAGGCCAACTTCTCTGATCTGGTCTTCACCTATTAATAACCGCGGGCGCGCCGGAACGCATCTTCAGGTTTTTTCAGACTCGCCTCCAGGGCATGTGCGCTTTGGAAATGGGAAGCGGGGCGAAAAGTGAACAGTCACTTCCACATGGTTTTATGAAGCGTCCCTGCCTCTGAGACCCCGCAGTGAAACTGCTGAAGCCTGCTCACGGTGGAAAAATGTCAAAAAAAGCCTGAACTATGCATTCATCCCACCTGGTGTCTACGAACTGGAGCTGCACGAGACACGGAGGCGAGTCTGCACCACTCTTCAGGATGTTCACTTTCCTCGAGGGTTTTATGTGATCTTTTGTTTTCCAGTATGCCACATTTTTGTAAAAAAATAAATAAATAAAAAGCCTCCAGCCAGGGGCGGTGTGGAGATATGGGACACAGGTATGGCAGGAAGCGTTTTTTTGATACATAACCAACATACCTCATCTTTTAAAACAAAACACAAAAGTGAAATATTTTCTGGCATATTTTTGTACAGTTAATGGGAATGTTCTTTCTGTGCTCTCAGTGAGGTTTCTTCAGGCACTTCTACCCGGTTTCATTGAGTCAAGCATGCAAGGGTTAACTCGCATCATCAAATGCCTTGATATGGTTTCACTTCTAGACTGTGTACAGGTGTAGATCCGACATCTAGAGATGTACAATGAAATTGGGGAATTCTAGACCTCATTGCTGGTACTAGATTCACGATTGTATATGTTCTGTAATATAGTAAATGCTAGGAGTTTATGTATATCAGTGTGAATGGGTCCCAAATAGCAGGTGTGCAAACTCAAAACATTTGTTTTGCATTTTTACCATCTTAATGGCATTGTTTTTTTTTTTTGTTTTTGTTTTTTTTCCTGTTCTTCGATTATGTTGTGCAATATATCTCTTGAAATGGACCATCTGCATTTTGTAGCAAATGAAATGTGTTACATGTCGTCATGCTGAAGTCTGTATCTTGACAAATAAATCAGCTGGAACTGAGGGCATGTATGTCTGCTTTATTTTGTGTAACGTGTCATGGAGTGCAGTCAGAATGCAGCCACCCTGTGTACTCGGTTCTCCCCTTCCCTCCTTCCTTTCTAAGCAGCTAGGTCCCTGGTTCTTAAAAGTTGAATGTAGCGCGCTCTTGAAGGGCCGCTCCGGATTGGTCGAGCTTCTGCGCCGCTTGGATGATTTCAGTCTGCTCTCCCACTCTGCATTCATTCAGCAGGGCTAGGACTAAAGGGAATCGATGCAGCTGTTTCCCTGCAACATCTCAACTTACTGACAGCGGGAATTAAATCCAGCTTTGCAGGTTTTCTTATCAGTGCAGCCTTTCTCCTTTTGTCAAACATCTCTGCCATGGCATGAGCTTTGTTATAAAACATGTCAGATTTAAGGTTTTTGGTGGTGCTTTAAGTAAATGGGGACATAAATTAGGCATTTTACCAGATCTCCTCATGCTTATCAGCAGCATCTGCCTTAAATGCAATGACAGACATTTATCATATGCAATGTACACCAGCCATACTTCTGATGGGCTTAAAGCACATTCCTACACGTTTGCCCCATGTGTTAACCCATTCCAAAAGTCTACTATGGTGTCCAACTTTGTTTATATTATGTTGTTATATTGTCCTTTTGGGTACTTCATGCTATTCAGATTGAAAGGGCATCTGCTCATCCGTAGCATGTCATTTACTTAATAGAATGGCCCATTTGCCAAGATAAATGCAAGAGGAAAGTGTTCTAGGCCCTTCAGAATGTTAATACGCCAAGGGATTCAGTTAGCATGCTGCCCCCCATTTATTTGAAGCTGATGCTCTTTGGCCATATGTTCATACAGCATATCAAGCATGACAAGACCTATTATGTGTCTCTGAGAGCTGCTCAGACTCTGCAGTTTGGCAGAGCTATTTAAAAGTCGTTCCTTTGGCTACTCTATTGCTTGATTAGCCCAGGAAGCTAAGGGTGCTTCAACGGTTAATTATACTGAACAGAACTGACAGTGCAGGCTGACAAAGGACTGCAAAGATCAGATTGCTCCCCATGAACTCCATAAACTGGTCTTACCAACTTGAGCCACATTTCAGATACTCAAAGCATCTTCTTATTCCTAAACAGTGTGTGTGTGTGTGTATATATATATATATATATATATATATATATATATATATATATAGTGGCAGGTATGTGGGATCAAATAGAGGCAACACTAAATAGATCAAAGAATACAAGATTGATGACTGTGTTAAACGTGACGAGAGAAATGGACAGAAGTGCACTTCAAGAGCAATATCTATTTACACTCTAGTGTTTCACGTACCATATCTAACTTGATTACCTGCCTGCGTTCATGCGTGAACGTTAAAGAAGCTTTTGATATGCGCACATGTGCAACTTGTTAAAGACCCCGAATTAATCTGATTTGGCAGTGTCTACATGAGTTCAGCTCTCAGCTGGATGCCCTTTTACCCCTCCCGCTCGCATTTACTGCCTTTCCCCTGTGCCTTTATGAGCTGCCGGGTTCCCGTGAAAGACTATTGAGCTGACAGAACATAACAAGCAAAGCACATGATTGACACTCGTACTGCAGGAAGCACGTCGTCTACCTGCTCGGCTTGCGCTCAACGCAGATGGCGGGCTGGTGCGTGGCTGGCTGTAAGTCTCTGTAGCATCGACAAAAACCCCAGACAGATCTGTACAGGATACACAAGCCAAACTGAACTGGAATGCATGCTAAGATAGGCCGAGCAAGCATCTGGCCTGTTAATGCCTTCAATGCCATTAATAAGCTGCACAAACTTGTAATGGCATTTAAAGATGTAATGACTCTGGCAGGTGACTCAGCTGCTCTTAAACAGATAAAACCGAATGCAAAACTGTTGCGGCGTGATTGAGATTATCTCCTGAAAGCCCCCTTCTTGCTCTGAATTGTTACCCAACGGAGGCAATCCAACAATCCACAGGAGGGCCAGAATGTTAAGTAGTGATTATTCACTGCATGGTGCTTTCTTAGATTCTCCTCCATTCTTTTTTTTGTCTTGTTCTATGTAATACACAAGTGAGAATTAGTTCCTTAGAAAGCCTGCTGCTGAAATGAGGTCAAAGAGTTTACAGACACAGGCCATTTCTGTACTCCCAGTAATGGAAGGTCAGCTTTAAGTGATAGCCTGAGGCATGCGAGGCCTCCATTTGAGTTCCTCCAGAAGTAATGCATCTGTATGATGAATCCATAAAGCCTTATAAAAGTGGAGGCGGTGCTTATGAGAATGCACACAATGTGGATTTAAAGCTGCTGAAACTCCCAGGATTGATTTAATCAGTGGTCTTCTAACTCCTGATCTGCATGCGAACCATAGTTCTATCTACTTAGCAAATATTTCTGCCATGCTTTGAGTGGCAAACATCTGTGCTGCCTGTTCTATATCCTTCAAGCCATCTTCACTATTGACAATGGCCCGAGATTCAAATCCAATTACATGCAGCAGTGTAGTAATGTCGCTTAAATTTATCTCCCGTGGTGATCTGTTTTTGTAAGTGCTTTGCAGAAGGCACAACACATCCATCTCAGTAAAGTGTAGGAAGAAGGTGGCGGGGGCTTAGTGGTTGAAGTACTGGCTATGGGTTAGAAGGGTCAGGGTTGAAATCCCATTTCAGCCAAGGAAGTGAGTCCTTGAGCAAACCCCTTAGCCCACAATTGCTTGGGTTGTATCAGTTGTAACTCGTTGGGTTAGAGTGCCTTCTAAATGTAGGTGTTACTTTTGCCTTTTTATTAAAGCAGTAATTTAACTGCATTCAATTTCACAAATGAAGCACATCAGCCATTGTAAAGTGTTGTGAATGTGAAAATGTCACTGTTTACTAAGTACGGCTCAAAAACGCATCCTTAAATTCAGGTTTATGGTGGCACCTGAGAATAATTAAACAAATTGCCACATAATTACAACATTCTGTAGACGGGCGCAGCCTCTTGTGTGTGCAGAGAGTCCAGACTTCACCCCCATAACTATAGATATGGTACAGTGCCTCCTATGAGAATGGCAAGATGTCAGTAGAAAACGAAAATTGATTTCTTAGCATTGTACTTGCTCTACAGCTGTGTTATACTCTGTACATTTCATCTATATTGTAACATACTATGATCTTTTAACATTTACGTCAATTAGCCATCGAATCATTTTCCAGTGACAACCTTCTTAGCTCAGAAAACAAGTTTCTGATATAGACACATTTTTGTGTACAGCACATACGGTATAGTGTATGGAAGACAGGCAGGGAGACAGTCAAAAACTCAGACAAAATGTTACTTAGACAAATTATTGTGCTTTCCAAGCATGTGTACAGAGCATAATGTCGTAAGGGAATGCTCTGTTTAGACAATGACAGACAGACCAGTGTTGTATAAACCAATTATTGTGCTGTTCCAAGCAAGTGTACAGTGAAAAATGCTATTTGGGGATGCTCTTTTCTAGACCAAGATGGAAATACAGACAAACATCCAGGACAGACAGACTGCAAATCAAATTAAGTGTTAATATTTTTCTTTCCAAGCATAGTAGTGCATAACGCCATTTTGAGGCAGCAACAGACAGATAGACTGGACGACAGAAAAGCAGAAAAGATGTGATATAGATAAATATTCCAGTCGTTCAAGCTTGTGTTTAGTGCATAATACCATGCGGGTATGTTTTTTCTAGACAGAGACGGTTCTGGCGTGTGTACAGTGCTTTTCTAAACAAACACTCAGACAAACCTAAGGATTGAAAGGCACACAAGATGTGATATAAACAAATCATCAAGTCTTTCAAGCACATGTATAGTGCTATTAGTTAATGCTTTTTCTAACCCGAGATAGACAGACAATATAAAGTGTTAATATTTTGCTTTCAAAGCATGTGCACAATGGGAATGCTCTGTCCAGACAGAGACAGACAGGCAGATATACAGACAGACAGAATAACAGACAAAGTTTTCTGTATACAAATTATTGTGTTTCTCCAAGCACATGTACAGTACAAAACACTATTAGGACGTGCTCTTTTCTAGATGGACACAGAAATACAGGTCAACATGCAGGTAGGACAGACAGACAGACAGACAGACAGACTGGAAATTAGAATGGAAGACAGAAAAGCAGACGTGATATTATTGAGGTAAGTTTGTGTTTATTGTATAATACCATTTGGGTATGCTTTTCTAGACAGATGTAAAGGCAGACACAATGGAAAATTGTATTGTCGTGGTAGCCTAGTGGTTAAGGTGCAGGACTATGAACCAGAAGGTCCAGGGTTCAAATCCCACCTCAGCCAAAAAGCTGCCACTGTCCTTGAGCAAGGCCCTTAACCCACAACTGCTTGGACTGTAAGATTGTATCAATTGTAAGTCGCTCTGGATAAGGGTGTCTGCTAAATGCTGTAAATGTAAATGCATAATTCCACTAGGGCTTGCTCATTCTAGACAGACAGTCTATAATATATTTGATATTGACAAATTATTGGGTCTTTTTCTAAACCTAGACAGAGAGATAGACTGACAAACATGCAGGACTGTCAGACAGAAAATCAACTGTTAATATACTGCTTTCCAAGCCTGCATTGCACCAGTTCGAGACTGGCAGACAGTATGTGATATAAGACGCGTTTGCACCGGAGAAACTTTTTCACGGTTCTTAGAACTGTGCTCCCTTCGTCACTTCGCTTGTTCACAGAAACTATGGACGATTGTAGTTCTTAGAACACCACCTCAAGATAGGGTCATTTCTCTGCGCAGAGGAACCCTGAGTGATAAAAGTATTCAGTGATTGGTCCAGACACAAGGACCTCTGATGAGCTCAGCCACCATGTTTAAATACTTGTACACTGGTAGCTGTATAAACAACAGAACTTCATGCTTAAAATTAAATAAAAAGAAAACACAGACAAATGGACAGACAGTGTAATCCAGCCTATAGGCGACAGAGGAGGTACAACACGATTTTATATTTATATCATTTAGCAGATGCTTTTACCGAGAGCAACTTACAACTGATACAATCTTACAATCGTGAGTTAAGGGCCTTGCTTAAGGAGGTGGTATCTTGCCAGAGGTGGGTTTTGAACCCTGAGCCTTTTGTTCCACAGGAAAGTACCTGAACCGCTATGGTACCACAGTCTTATTAGCCTTATGAATCAATCACTTCAACAGGTCTGTAGAGCCATTATTCTTTTGGTCAGAAACTGTGATTAAACAGTATAAAATACAACATTTTATTAAGGTGTATTGTCACAACTTTGT
>JAJAGP010005187.1:0-36530 GCA_025084515.1 Ancistrus triradiatus
TTTATCGCTCGCCACGCTGCACCGGTCAGCACGAACAGTCTGAAAACCATCGATGTAAAGGATGTTATCCGGAATGTCCTGGAGTAGCCATGTCTCCGTAAAGCACATTAAACTACATTCCCGGTACTCCCGTTGACTCCTGGTTAGTGTTGTAAGGTCATCCATTTTATTCACAAGTGATCTCACGTTGCCCATAACAACGGAGGGGACGCGCGGTTTATATGCTTTTTCTCTCCATAATTCGCCGTCGTCTCGCTCTCGCTTTAGCTGTGCGTTGGTTCATTCCTCCTCTGCATCCCCTGTGTGTTCGTCTCCATAATTCTGCCGGGATGTTTGTTGTAATGTCCTCTATGCCGGCCGGCTTCAACGCGATCAGCTGTTCGCGGCTGTATACGAAACGGACATGTTGCTGCACCTCGGTGAGTGAAAAAAGAATTTTCACAACGAAAAAATAAGCCAAAACTCTCTCTACTAGCATGATTCGAGAGGGCACAACTTCACAAAGTTACTAACTAAAAGTATAAAAACTTAAACTAAGTATAAATAGAGATAATAAAGTAATAGCGAGTGTAAACAATGAGCAACTGTAACGGGCTACACGCTGCTCTCGCGCAACGTTTTTCCCTTGATAGCCAATGCATAGGTCATCCACATATAAGCTGCAGAAGATCCCAGGTGGAATCACGCGTGCAACACTGTTGATCTTTCTGCTGAAAAGTGTAACTGACAGGATACTTCCTTGTGGGACCCCCATCTCCTGGATGGATGTTTTTGACAGTGTGTTGTTGACCTTGACCTTAAAGTGTTTTTCAGTTAAGAAGTTCGATATGAACATTTGGAGGCGACCTCCGAAGCCCATCTGATGCAAGTCCCTAAAGATACCATATTGCCATGTAGTAGCACCAATTTGGGATTGGACGTAGTTATTAGGAGATAATCTAAACTTGTAAAGTTGCTTTGAGACAATGTTCCATTGTAAAAAGCGCTATATAAATAAATCTGACTTGACTTGACTATCGTATGCAACATATTGCCATGTAGTAAACCACCATTGTCCTGCCCTCCACCACCACAAATAAGACACTCACTCTGGCTAGAGAAGAGGTGAGGAGAGCTTTGTCGAGGGTTTCAACTCGGAAAGCAGCTGGCCCAGATGGTATTCTAGGCACAGTAATAAAAGCGTGTGTCAACTCGCGACCCATTGACAGACATTTATAATGTTTCACTGACACAGTCCATCGTTCCTGTCTGCTTTAAAGCCACCACCATCATCCCAGATGCAAAGAAAACCACCATCTCCTGCCTGAATGACTACAGTCCCATCGCTCTCACACCCATTGCGATTAAGTTTTTTGAGAAGCTGATCCTGGCTCATATAAAGAACAGCCTCCCGAGCACTTTGGACCCACATCAGTTTGCCTACCACGCAAACAGATCCATGGACAATGCAATCACTCTGGCAATACACCCCGCACTAAACCATCTGGAGGAAACAAACACATACATCAGAATGATGGTTGTGGACTTTTAGCTCTGCATTCAATACCATCATCCCATCCAGACTGGTCTCCAAGCTTAACACCCTTGGAATTGGTGACACTCTTTGCAACTGGATCATGGACTTTCTCACTGGCAGTCCGTCAGAAAGGGTAACCACACCTCCCCCATCCTCACACTCAGCACTGGATGCCTACAAGGCTGTGTACTTTCTCCGTTGCTCTTCACCCTGTATACCCAAGACTGCTTTGCCAAACACAGCAACAACACCATCATCAAGTTTGCTGACAACACAACAGTCATCGGCAAAATCATGAACGATGATGAGGGAGCATACAGGGAGGAAGTGAAGCTCCTCGCTGAGTGGTGTGCTGCCAACAATCTCTCCCTCAACATCAGCAAAACCAAGGAGCTGATCGTTGACTTCAAGCGGGGGACCAGAGTGCTCATACCCCTGAGCATCTACGGGATGATGGTGGAGAGAGTGACCAACTTCAAGTTCCTCGGAGTCCACATCTCTGAGGATCTTACCTGGTCAATGAACAGATCCCACATCATCAGAAAAGCACAACAATGCCTCCACTTCCTCCGACGGCTGAAGAGAGTCAACCTGCCTCAACAGCTCCTCTGCAACTTCTACAAGTCCACTGTGGAGAGCATTTTGAGCAGTTGCATCACAGTGTGGTATGGCAGTGCCACTGTTGCTGAACACAGGGCCCTGCAGAGAGTGGTGAAAACTGCCCAGTACATCACCGAGGCTGCCCTCCCACCCATGCAGGACCTCTACAACAAAAAGTGCCTGAGGAAGGCCTTCATCATCTCTTCCGACACCACACACACACCAGTCACTTCCTGTTCCAGCCCCTGCCACCTGGAAAGAGGTACAGGAACATCAGGGCAAGAACCACCAGACTGAAGAACAGCGTTTTCCCCCCACGCTGTTAAACTGGTGACACCAATCACATTACCCACAACCTGAACTATTCACAGACTGACCACGTGCTCATTTCCCATTATATTCCATAGAGTTTCCCCAGCCCAGAAGACTGTATGCTCTATGCACTTTAACTCCTCCACTACTTCCCCAAGTATGATGTTTTACCTCCAGCTACAATCCTCATACTTGAACCCTGTCCACCTGCACATGTGTATATACTTGTATTTATTGTATTAATGTCTGTACATTGTATTTTTGTCTATGCCCTGGATGTCTCGTCTTGCACTATGTCTTTCTGTAATTGCACTGGAGATCTAGCCTAAAGGTATTTTGTCGTACTGTACAACCCTGCTTCAGTATAATGACAATAAAGTTGAACTGAACTGAATTGAATAGTATCATATGCCATGTAGTATCATATGCTTTTTTGAGATCAAAAAGACTCCAATGGCATGTTCTTTTCTAATGAAGGCACTTCTAATAAATTATTCCAGTCTGATCAGGTTGTCAGTAGTGCTTCTTCCCTTACAGAACCCGTTCTGGGTCTCCGTGATCAGCCTGTTGGTCTTTAGGTACCAAATGAGGGCTGTGCCTGCCTTAAGGTTGTTCAGGTTTACAGCTCTGGGATGGTCATAGAAAATCCTCTCAGCCTGCATGTGGACCCTAATCGCCTTCTTGCACTCCTTGTTAAACCAGGGGCTATGTCTTTGGCATGGTGCTTGTTAGGACTTGGGAATCGCTTCCTCTGCTATAGATTTCAAGGTGCTGGTGAACCATTCGGCTAAATTCCCTTCTTCATTAGGCACCACACATAGGCTTTCCCAGCAACGGATCTGGAAAGAATGCCAGTTGGCCCTTCTCAGCTGCCATCTTTGCATCCTTTGCTGTACTACTAGTCTATCAGGTGAGATAACAATTGGGAAATGGTCAAGTCAAGTCAAGTCAGATTTATTTATATAGCGCTTTTTACAATGGAGCATTGTCTCAAAGCAACTTTACAAGTTTAGATTATCTCCTAATAACTACGTCCAATCTCAAATTGAGCAAGCCTAGGGCGACAGTGGCAAGGAAAAACTCCCTAGTTCTAGGAAGAAACCTTGGGAGGACCAAGACTCAAAAAGGGGACAACCTCCTAGGGCGACAGTGGCAAGGAAAAACTCCCTAGTTCTAGGAAGAAACCTTGGGAGGACCAAGACTCAAAAAGGGACCCAACCTCCTTGGGCGGCGTAGATGATAAATCTAAGAGCGAAACTACAGTCATGGAGTCAAAGTTCGAATAAAATGTGAAGTATTCACATCGACATTAAGTGGCCCGGGTATGATGATAAATCGAAGAGAGAAATGGTCACTCCCACACAAATCATCCCAGACCTTCCATGAGAATTCCAATATTAGTTCAGGTTTGCAGATGGCTAGGCCGATTGTGGTGCATGTGCCATATCTTGGATGAAGTTGATGCTTCCTGGGTTATTAAGAGAATGTTGTTGATAAACTCTTCCATCACTTTCTTCTTGGCATTGGTGTGCTGGCTCCTCCACAGGGGGTATGGCCATTAAAATCCCCCTATTATCATGTATGGGGGATGGTAGCTGTTCTACCAACTTGTCCAAGTCTTTCAAGTCCAGAATGAGGTCTGGTGGTATATACACGGAGCATACTGTGATAGCTCTTGTGATTACATTTGAGAGTTGCACAGCCGTTACTTGCAAGTTAGTATCTACTATGATTTGGTGGTGTGGTACGTTCGAAAGTATTAGGACTGCTGTTCCTCCAGGTCTGTATGTGAAACCTTTCACTGGTAGATTTTTACCTGGCGCAAGTTGGGTTTCCTGCAGGTATACTGCAATCAGGTTAAGTACCATTGCCAGTTGTTGAATCTCTGTGAAGTTGGCTCTCATACCATGACAATTGCACTGAATGATGGGATTTGTTGTGATTTGGACTGGTATACAAGACTGGCTTCTGCTTTTGGGTGATAAACTTTGATTTTGGAATGGCCCTGCCTCTTTCATTTCTATGTCTTTTACATGGCCTTGTTTGCTTGACTTACTTTTTTGGTTTTCTTGTTTTACAAGTGATACAATCTTACAATCCAAGCAATTGTGTGTTAAGCAATTGGGTCCATTGCTAAAGGACCCAACAGTGGCAGCTTGGCAGAGGTGGGATTTGAACCCTGGACCTTTTGGTCCATAGTCCAGTACCTTAACCGCTAGGCTGCCACAGTCCGCAGATGATCAGTTGTGGCTTGTCTTTTTCTGGCCATGTTATTTCTGTTGTACTTGTTGACCTCACCACTGCCGCATAAGATTTTACAAATCTGAAGCTTTGAGATTCTCCAACCAGTATTCATGCTTCCAACTAATTTTCTTGGTGCTCTTAACTCTCTGAATCTCCTTTTCCTTTGTGAATATTGGGCATGTTTTATCAGAGGTGTTGTGTGGGCTTCCACAGTTTTGACATTTGGGTGCTTTCTGGCAAGGTAGATCATGGCCCTCCTCTCTACAGTTGCAGCAAGTTACCTCGCTTTTGCAGGTGGCTGAGCTATGTCCAAACTTTTGAAACACCAAATGGGGTTGGGGATATAGAGATCAACATTTATCCTCTGGTAACTAATCAGGATTTTTCTGGAGGCTGTGATTTGTTAAAAGTAATAATGTAGGTGTTCATATCAATTAATTCAAGTTTATTGATCTTAATTCGTCTGACAGCAGTGACATTTTGAAGCGCTAATTCCTAGGTTATCTCCTCTTCATCCATACCCTCCAGTTCCCTGGTCCGGATGATCCCTTTGCAGTTATTCAGGGACATATGGGGGAAGGCCTTTACGTGAATATCAGCAAAGTCTTACGAGACCTCATCTCAGGTAAAGAGGCTGGTTTTAAAGTGTTCATATTTGTTTTGAATTAACTGGTTTCCCTGATTCTCCAGCCACAAAGGAATCAGATGTTGCCCCCTTTTATCTTTCAAATTAAATCAATTAAAAGTAAAGTCATAATCTGCTACACCACATGTGCTTGTATGTTGACCATAGTTGGCTTTTTAACTTTCAGATTTTTTCTTTTTCTGTCTGTGTGTTACACAACTAAGACAAGTAAATACAAAACAGCACAGTGATAATATATACGTATGTGTATGTACGTGTATATATATATATATACATATACAATATTATATATATATATATATATATATATAATATATATATATATATATATATTTTTTTTTTAATAGCAAGATTCTGCTTTGGAATTATTGCTCTTGACTTATTTAACAGTTGAGTGATTCATAAAATCAGAACAGGAAATTGCATTATTTAGTATTTGTGTGCAACAGTATATTTTTGTTAAGTATTAGCCATGTCACGATTTTTCAAAACCCCTATATAATATTGTTGTTGTTTTTTAAAGCTTTCTGGCAGTTTTTATGTACTAAAGTGGAGTTGAAAACGTAATTAAACCTTTGAGAACTTTATAATGATCCTTCATTTGCTTCAGCTGTGATGCATATAAACTTCACCCCAGAAGGAATTCAAGGTGATTTGCAATCATTGGAAAGACAAAGGAGCTTCCACCATTCAGTCATTCTGAGGTGGACTTGCTGTGTGTTTTTGGATCATTGTCCTGCTGCAGAACCCAGTTCGTTTCAGCCTGAGGTCACAAACAGATGGCCGGACATTCTCCTTCAGGATTTTTTGGTAGACAGCAGAATTCATAGTTCCATTTTATCACAGCACAGTCTTCCAGGTCCTGAAGCAGCAAAACAGCCCCAGACCATCACACTACCACCACTATATTTTACTGCTGCTATAATGTTATTTTTCTGAAATGCTGGGTAAAATACTTTTACGCCAGATGTAATGGGACACAAAAAAATTTCCAAACAGTTAAACTTTTGTCCACAGAAGGTTTTCCCAAAAGTCTTGAAGATCATCAAGATGTGTTCTGGAAAAACTGAAACGAGGTTTAATGTTCTTTTTGCTCAGCAGTGGTTTTCGTCTTGGAACTCTGCCATGCAGGCAATTTTTGCCCAGTCTTTTGGTGGAGGAATGAACACTGACCTTAACTGAGGCACGTGAGGCCTTGCAGTTCTTTGGATGTTGTTTGTGGAGTCTTTTGCGACCTCTTGGATGAGGCGTCGCTGCCCACCCTTGGGGTAATTTTGTCCGGACAGCCACTCCTGGGAAGGTTCACCACTGTTCCTTGTCTTCATCATTTGTGGATAATGGCTCTCACTGTGGTTCGCTGGAGTCCCAAAGCTTTAGAAATGGCTTTATAACCCTTTCCAGTCTGATAGATCTCAATTACTTTCTTTTTCAATTGTTCCTGAATTTCTTTGGATCTCAACACGATGTGTAGCTTTTAAGGATCCTTTGGTGTACTTCACTTAGTCAGGCAGGTCCTGTTTAAGTGATGTCCTGACAGAGAACAGGTGTGGGAAAAAATCAGGCCTGGGCATGGCTAGAGTTCTTTAAATAAAACAAGGTGCCTACTCACACCTGATTGTCATCCCATTGATTGAAAACCTCTGACTCAAATTTCACCTTCAAATTAATTGCTAATTCTAGAGGTTCACATACTTTTGCCACTCACTAATATGTAATATTGGATAATTTTCCTCAATAAATAAATGACCAAGTATAATATTTTGTCTCATTTGTTTAGATGGGTTCTCTTTATCTACTTTTAGGACTTGTGGGAAAATCTGACGAGGTTTCAGGTCATATTCATGCAGAAATATAGAAAATTCTAAAGGGTTCACAGACTTTCAAGCAGCACTGTCATGCATTATATTATTTAATAGATATATAAAGAACACGTATACATATATAAAAGAATATAATGCATATATATGAGAGTCAACAAATGCTCCGTTGCTTTAAAAAAATATATAAATAAATTTGGGGCTGCTGGCTTGTGCCTGGCTCTGCACTCTCGCAAACTTTAGCTTTAGCCTCTTTCACTTTGTTTGCTTTGTGAAACTCTCCAAATTCAGTGGGTTAATGCTGTTTAAAACGTGTTATTAAATGTGCTATTCCAAGTTGATGTTTACGGAGTTGATCCTCCACGGTTTATTTTCGCCATGAATGTAATTCAAACTGTATGCTCTGAAGAGCTTCCATGCCGAAGACATGGTTGTGTTCAAAATGATTCACTGTCCACTTAGTAGTGGGGAACTCGTCAGAAATGCAGTATTTAGTGACCTTACTTAGCTAGTCTAAGTAGCACTCAAAACACAAATGAAACCTATAACGCTTCCTTCCCATCAGCAAACAAACCCTTAAACATGTCTCTTAAACTCTCGAGTGGCGAAAACTTTACACACTTTAACTGAATGGGACTGTGGTAGCCTAGCGGGTAAGGTACTGGACTATAGACCAGAAGGTCCAGGGTTCAAAGCTGCCACTGTTGGGTCCTTGAGCAAGACCCTTAACCAACAATTGCTTGGATTGTAAGACTATAAATTGTAAGACGCTCTAGATAAGGACGTCTGCTAAATGCTGTAAATAAATTATGAATTATAGTTAGTAAAAGCACCGTTAGTAAAACTGCTATGAGGTTCATGTGTGGTTGATCGGCACAGAATCGGTTATAAGAGACTGAATGCATGATCGGTTGAAGCTGATCACGCTAAAACCGGCCGAATCCGATTTATATATATGTATATAATGAAGGCTTTAATTACTATAAGGTTTACTTCGCCCCATGAAATTACACAAATCAGAATGCATGAAACAGTTGCTGAATGTAAACAGTTTTTTATTGTGCAATCTGCAATGAGCTTAAGAAAAGAGACATGCCTTTTTTTGGCTGAAGTATTTTTGCTCCAGTAAGACACCCAAGACATACCCTGAATTCAGTGGGTTAAGCATTGCTCTGAACCCCTCTCAGGAGTTACTGCATTCATAATGTGATTGTCTTAGATCTCACTTGGTTTATAATCGATTTCTGTGTTCTGTTCTTTAATCTGACAGAGCCTTTCCCAGCTGTCAACAGACTATTTTTAGTTTGTGTTGTATGTTATTCTACCTGGCTACCTAGCGAGATTTACCCGGCATGCTATTTGGTGGTGTCATTCTACTCAGCACTCAGCAGCTCTTGTAGCGATGAAAAATAATCTAGAATTTGCTGCGTATTTGTTAATGCTGTGTTTCTGCTATGCACCGGTATGGAGGTATATGAAAAATGCATACCATATGGGAAATTAACACAGATGTACCTGTTGGTGCAAGGAGGTTGGGTCCCTTTTTGAGTCTTGGTCCTCCCAAGGTTTCTTCCTGTAACACTCAGGGATAATCTAAACTTGTAAAGTTGCTTTGAGACAATGCTCCATTGTAAAAAGCGCTATATAAATAGAGCTGACTTGACTTGAACCGGTATACTGCCCAGCTCTAATAAGCAACTTGTTTCTGTATTGCCCCTTAATTAACTGTATGTCAGATTAAAGAATATCCTATGTCCTTTATATACTGCTTTCTTATTTTATTTATATATATTCTACACAACACCACAAATCCGCAATGCAGCCACACCCCGCTCCCGAAGTCTCACTTCCCACTCCAGCTCAGTAAGTGGCGGTAAAGCTTCTGTAACTGATCTGCCATCCGCCATTATCCCCAAAAATGAAAGAGGAGATGGAGAAGACACAACAGAAATGCACTGGCGGGAGAGCGAGCTGTTCAGATCGGTTTTAGGGTGATTTAATGCATGTTGGAGGATAAGAAGAGATCTGATGTAATGTGATCTAGTGCATCCAGTTCCGGATCTCTTCCTAACCCTAACCCTGTAACTGATTCTCCTGCTGGGTGAGTGTTTATCTGTATCAGAGCTGGTGCAGACCTAATCAGAGCTGCACGCGTTTTAACATTCATGTTTTACTGGAAGTGTGTAAAAGATTTCCGTGTGCATGTTTTGTCTGGTGTTGTGTTGGCTGATAAATGGTGTCAGTTTTAGCGTGCAGTTTTTGGTATTTCAGAGAAATGCGTTCGGTCATAAATAGTATGGAAAGGAAATATGCTAAGTTTATCTGTAATGTTTTACTTTATATTTTTTATTCATGTATGCTTACTGCTTCAACGCCGCATATAAGAGAGATGTTGAGAGAATCAGATTGGTTTTTGGGTGTGGAGAGCCAGCTCTAGATTTCTTTAATGCTGTTACTGTTAAAAATGAAATTTGTGATCATTTTGTTTCAGCTAATTATTTCAAGATAATGTTTACATGTTTTTATTAACGATGCCTGTGACTGAGATTATGTGGAATTAAAATATGTAATTAAATATTAAGCCTTTATAAATAGGAATTTAATTTATGAGTTGGTAATGACGAGTTGCAGTAATGACAAGTTTTATTTTTTCAGATAAAAAAATAAATTATTTTAAAATTAATATAGATAGCTTGAATATCTCAGTTTTTTTTTTGTGTGAAAAGGTGCTTTCGCACCAAACTGTTCTAGGGACTGATTAGGAAGGAACTATTCCCTCATTGCGCTCCTCTGAGAACTACTTTCATTCCGGGTCTTTTTTCGTAAGAACGCTGTGTGACACTGAAGTCACATAAGCCATGCAAATTTCGCTTAAACGATTCACAATCATGTTGAATCTCCTCTTTTGCATATCTGCTCAGTAAATCCTGGATTATCCTGTCAGTATGTTAGTCTCTGTGTATTTTTAGCTGAAGATCTGTCGTTTCTAGGGCTATCTCTGTATATTTAAATATTGATAGTGAGGTCATCACAACCAAATGTCTTCTGTTCAGTACAGATTTTTGTTTTGTAAAGTTTTATTCATATATACAGTCACTGTATAACTAGGGCTATAACAACGAATCGATAAAATCGATTATTAAAAGTGTCGACAACGAATTTCATTATCGATTCGTTGTGTCGCATGATTTATGTTTCCCCCGCCTTATCATATCTGCTTACATTACTTGCGGCACTTTGTCAACGCTGGGAAGAAAAGAAAATACGAGCGATTGAACGGAGCGAGGTGGAGCCGGTGCGGACGCGGAATCTTCAAAACAAGTTAGCGTTAAGAATTCACGCTTCACCCAACTAAAAAATGTGTAACATGCAAACTTTGCAAAAGTGATTTGACCCGGCATGGGAGCGGCACGGTGCTGATACAGCCCTCGAAACGAAAACATGTTTGGATGAAGGGAGCTCAACAACAGCGTAAGTCACCACAACATCCCGAGTCTGCTCCCTTCCGAAGCGAGGACACGTAACAACGCTCTCACACAATGTGAACGGACACAGCACGGCTGATGCTTGTTAGCTGGATAATGACAGTGATGGAGTTAAGAGACAGGTATCCTATATTGGCCGGGCTAGCCAAGTCCTATTTATGCATTCCTGCTACTTCAACACTGTCTGAGCGTTTATTTTCTGAAGCAGGAAATATAGTCTCTAAAAAGAAAGCCAGCCTTAGCCAGGAGCATGTTGACATGCTAACATTTTTGGATTACAATGCAAGTTCCTAAAGAAAGGGAGTGAATGAGTTTGCATGTAGTGTTTGCATCAGAGATGTACTTATTTTTCTTTATTATTTAATTTGTTATTTTAATTTATTAATAAATTCAATTTATTATTATTAATTTATTGTAAGCACTTATTTGCTCTGTTATTTAATGTTATATTTATGAATAAAGACATGGAAAAGTTTTTTTTTTAACCCGATTAATCAATAATCGACCGATTAAATCGATTATTACAATAATCGTTAGTTGCAGCCCTATGTATAACTATAATCGATTTAATGTATAATATGATTTTATTCGTTTCACATAAAAGGTACTGAATGCCCCAGATTTAAGTGGTACACAACTCCTTTTCGTTTCTCTTAAATTGTATTTTATTTATAGCGCTTTACCTTTAATTGTCGTACTTGAATTGCTATAAATAGTTTTATGTATTTTCTTTTGAATTATATAGGTGTGTGTGTGTGTGTGTGTGTGTGTGTGTGTGTGTGTGTGTGTGTGTGTGTGTATACACACGGAAAAATCTACAGGGTTCACAAAGTTTGAGCCCTTTAGATTTTTCTATATTTCTGCATAAATATCGTCCTAAGTAAGTCCTAAATTAGATAAAGAGAACCCAATTAAACAAATGAGACAAAAATATTATACTTGGTAATTTATTTATTGAGGAAAATGACCCAATATTACATATTAGTGAGTGGCAAAAGTATGTGAGCCTCTGCTTTCAGTATCTGGTGTGACCCCCCAGTGCAGCAATAACAGCAGCTAAACGTTTCCTGTAGCGGTTGATCAGTCCCTGCACACCGGCTTGGAGGAATTTTAGCCCATTCCTCCGTACAGAACAGCTTCAGCTCTGGGATGTTGGTGGGTTTCCTCACATTAGCTGCTCGCTTCAGGTCCTTCCACAACATTTCCACTGGATTAAGGTCAGGACTTGGCCATTCCAAAACATGAACTTTATTCTTCTTTAACCATTTCTTTGTAGAACAGCTTGTGTGCTTAGGGTCGTTGTCTTGCTGCATGACCCACCTTCTCTTGAGATTCAGTTCATGGACAGATGTCCTGACATTTTCCTTTAGAATTCTCTGATATCATTCAGAAATCATTGTTCCCATAAATGATGGCAAGCCGTCCTGCCCAGATGCAGCAAAAATAGGCTCAAACCATGATACTACCACCACCATGTTTTTCACAGATGGGATAAAATTCTTATGCTGGAATGCAGTGTTTTCCTTTCTCCAAACATAACTTTTTTTTTAAACCAAAAAGTTCTATTTTGGTCTCATCTGTCCACAAAACTTTTTTCCAATAACCTTCCAACAGCAATGTTCTTTTTGGGAGAGCAGTGGCTTTTTCGTTGCAAAAACCCTGCCATGCACACCATTGTTGTTCAGTGTTCTTCTGATGGACTCATGAACATTAGCCAATGTGAGAGAGGCCTTCAGTTGCTTAGGAGTTACCCTGGGGTCCTTTGTGACCTCACCAGCTATTACACGCCTAGCTCTTTGAGTGATCTTTGTTGGTCGACCACTCCTGGGGAGGGTAACAATGGTCTTGAATTTACTCCATTTGTCCATCTGTCTGACTGTGGAATGGTGGAGTCCAAACTCTTTAGAGATGGTTTTGTAACCTTTTCCAGCCTGATGAGCATCAAACACCTCTTTTTCTGAGCTCCTCAGAAATCTTCCTTTGTTCGTGCCATGATACACTTCCACAAAAACTTATTGTGAAAAGCAGACTTTGATATATCCCTGTTCAATTAAAATAAATTTAAATAAAACAGTGTGTGCCACTCGCACCTGATTGGCATCCCATTGATTGCAAACACCTGATTTTTCTCAATAATAAAAATGTTTTTATAAATGACCAAATAAATGTTTTAGGTCATATTTATGCAGAAATATAGAAAGTTCTAACAAACTTTCAATCATCCCTGTATGTAGATTAGTTTGTTTCGATAGGATGCGTTAATGGGTTAAGACCATTTTTGGGGGTGACGAGGGGTTAAGTATTACAGTGAATTGACTTTGGCCTCAGTTATGTAGTTCTGTTTGCCCGTTGTGGGCACCTCCCCGCATAAAACTTGAACAACCAGAAAGTTATTTTTGTTGGCTGCCATCCCAAAGTCTGTTTTTCCTTGCCTCATTATTGTTGAACTCATTTATTTGGTCATGACACTGCTCTCCCTTACATGAAAGTACTTGAGCTGAAAGTAAAAATATCAGTTATCAGACTTACTTTAGTCGAAGGGGGGGCATCACATGGCACATAAAATCCAGGAGGCATTAAAGGATGGTTTAAAGACGAAATGTTTTTTGCTGATCGATCTCTTTGTAATTGCTAATGTTTATGTGCTGATTACGAAGACTTTTTGAAAACTGAATCTGTTTTTGGTCATTAGGTTGTGTGAAGACATGAAGGAAGAAACTGAAGAAGGAAACCCTCATCCTCAGTAGACCTGCCCCCTCTGTGGAGCAACAGGTTAGAGGATTGCAGATGAAGCATGTTAAAGAAGAAGAGTCTGAAGATGAATCTGATCTCTTGAAGAAGAAAACATGACACAGAGTCCGACCTGAATAATTTTATTCTAACTTATTTATAAAAGCAGTCCAACAAAGCCCAAAATATTGTGTTTTCAGTTGGAGAGACATCCACTGGCTGTGGGATACGTCACTCAGAACGGAGGCTTCCAGCTTAGGTATATAAAGAGGAAGAATGCGAAGATGAAGCTGACCTCTGTAAGAAAATCATTGTGTTCAGAGATTGAGTCTAGCAGTTAAAATCATTCTTAATACTAATTCTCTATTGTTTGATCTAGCTAGATTTGTAATCGAATAGCAGACACCATGACAGGAACGTTTAATTTCAGGTGAAGAAACCTCAGGCTCTGTGGATGAACAGAATGGAGCATTCCAAATTAAGCAAGATAAAAGAGGAAGAAGAACCTGAAGACGGAATCCAGCAGTGGGTGGTGAGTTGTTGCCTTTGCGTTGTTTATGCTTTGGTTTAACGTCAGGACAAAATCCCGTCCTGATTTTTCTGAATATATTTATTACAACACTAAAAGAGCAGGTTTTTTCCTTTTTTTTTTTGACGCTTTTTACATTTAAAAATGTGCTTTTTTTATCTTCCCATTTCTTCATTCATGAACATTCAGAAATAATGCTTAAATTTATTTATAGAATGTGGAAGAACAGTTTATCTATGCTGCCAAAACGAACACCACATCTGACATTAACAAAAGTGTGTTAGTTCTGAGCTTGTTTTGATTATTTCTCATCAATGTACTTTAATCTTTCTCTATGCCACAGTGTATATGCAGTGAGTTTTAAGTTTGTAATCTGTAGATGATGTTTAACTCCTTTCCATTCAGAAATCATCAAAATGTACTGGGCAGTAGGGTCAGGTATAAAAATCCAATATAGAAAGTGATGTTAAACTTTTTTTCTTTTTTTTTTTAAACCTATTATAAGTAAAAAGCTTAAAGTAAAAATTATTTCCTTTTGGACCACATGTTTCATTTCAGCAGTATAGACGGCTTACTGACCAGCAGCCACTATTAGAACCGGTTTGCTTGTCGGTCTTCTGCGTTTCAATCAGCAAGAGAGAAGCAGGATGGACATTTTGATAATTTGTCCTCCATCTGGGCAGTTCTGAACTAGCTGTTAGGAGGTGTTGGGAGCAGTGGTTTTATGGGGGCACACACGGCGAACATGCTCCAGACAGACCACCAGTCGAGAGGATCATTTGATCCACGGACAAGCATGAGCAGCTCCCACAGTTTCATTATCCACCATCCAGACACAGGGGGCACCTTCACTACACACCCGTCTCTGCCCGGACCATTTCCAGGTGCTTCGCTGTAGGAAATTTGTTGTCACAGTGTCCTGCCGTTGCCTTCTTTTGCCGTGGCGTCACGACAGTGGCACCTGGACTTCTCTGGACTAGAACTGTATCGTCTTTAGTGACAAATCCAGGTTCTGTTCTGTCGACGGTCAGGTTCGATTATGGAGTGCTTGTGTGCTTACTGCTTGTGTGATGGTCTGGGGAGCCAACGTAAACGACAGTCGATCACCCCTAGTAGTGATACGAGGGACACTAACAAAGACGTCCTGCGGCCACGTGTTTCCTCTCATGGCAAGGCTTCCAACGGGGTAATGCTCACCCATACACAGCAAGAGTTTATGGAATGTAACTACCAGATTGAAACACTTCCTTGACCTGCCCGGTCATCCGATTTATCATCAATCAAGCATTTATGGGACTAGCTGAGACGCCAGCTTCAGCAACCTACGAGTTTGCAGGATCTACAGGCCCAGCTACCCCAGGAGACAATACAGAAACTGTATGCCTCCATGCCCAGCTGTTTCTCATATTGTATCCATGCTAGAGGCGGTCTAACAGGGTAACTAGTGCTTTCTATCAATTGTACAGTTTTCCCCAATATCACTCTAATATTACATATTACACTTACAGATATCGTCATTACATCCATACATATATAATGATTCATTCAATTCCATCAACGTCTTCTTGGCGAGTTATTTTGTTGTTAATGAGTGTATATACTGTGTTTAGGCAGATTTTAGTCTGTGAACAGCTATGCAATACAGTAATAAATGACTCACCAATGTGTATCCTACAGTACCAACCTGCCTGCAATCTGCAAATAAGCATTCATAGCATAAATGAGTTAGAATTGTAAGCCTACATGTTACACAGAACTGAATCATGGAATTTTTACAATCCCTGGCAGAAATGATGGAATCACCACACTCTGATTTCTACCCAGATTTTGAACAATGAGGTACGTAATATTACCTGGGTTAATAGTACAGACCCTAGCCAGGTTATGATGGTCTGTATGCACCTCGTGTCCCACTCGGACACTTAAGAGTTACTTGGGGACTTATATTCAGTGGTGAAATACAGATTCTTCTAACGTCAACTTTACATTTTTATTTGCAGATTGTGAATTGTCAACGAAGCCAAAGTAAGTGGCAAATTACAAAGTATTAATACATGCAGCACAGAATAGCCAGACTTGCAGGCAGTCAGTCATTTAATCTTCGATACAATCACCCAGTGCTGGGTGGTATACCGGTATATACATTATTCCTCTTTTTTATTCCTGTTCTGGAATTTCATATGCCACCGTAGCCCAGTATAGCAGAAACAACTGCTATAACGCTTGAGGCAGCAAATTATGATATTATTCACCGCTGGAAGCACGAAGTAGAACAGCATCGCAGAACAGCATTCTGGGTACAGCTTGCCAGATAGCACAACATGCACCACAGCATGGCATAACAGATTCAGAGATGGAGGATAAATAAAGTGAGAGCGGAGATGCAAAAGAAGAACTTGAGCCCAAGAAAAAAGCTGTGCCTGCAGATTGGGAGTGTTTTAGTTTTAAAAAATATTGCAAAGTCGAGCAGTTGTTGGTGACTCCAGCAACTTACTCCATCACCTCAGAGGAAATCGTGTTGGAATAACAAGTGTATGAAATTATGATCGTTGGATTTAATGTCGTTAATCATTGGCCCCAGTGAAACCCTGATGCTAAAGGCTCAGACAGTGCTTGAAGAGATTTTCTTGAGGCACTGCATATGACAGGATAAGCAAGCGGTGCAAAAGGTGTTGCAGTAGCAGTAAAAAGTTCTAGTTCACACCATAATAGCCATTTACATTCAGCAAACCTTTCATGCATCCAGATTCCTTCATATGTGTTTTGTAATTTTGCAGTGAACACCCTACAGTGAAATCAGGTATAATCTTTGGTCATACCACCCAGCTCTACAATAACCACTTTGAGAAAGTCATGGATGAGCATGCAAGAGTAGCTTATGTTCACCTTACAAGAAATGATCAGCATTGGTCCCAGTGACAGGTTAATTTAGACTTAGATTCTGGAAATTCTATGGAGCTACACTACATTTGTCCATACAGTGGGGCCAAAAACAGTATTTAGTCAGCCACTGATTGTGCAAGTTCCCCTAACTTAATTTTCATCATAGGTACACTTCAACTATGAGAGACAAAATGAGAAAAAAAAATCCAGAAAAATCACATTGTAGGATTTTTAAATAATTTTAATTGTAAATCATGGTGGAAAATAAAGTATTGGTCACCCACAAACAAGCAAGGTTTCTGGCTCTCACAGACCTGTAACAACTTCTTTAAGAAGCTGTTCTGTCCTCCACTCGTTACCTGGTATTAATGGCACCTGTTTGACCTTGTTATCTGTATAAAAGACACCTGTCCACAGCCTCAAACAGTCAGGACTCGGAAAACTCAACCGTGGTCAAGAAGAAAGAGCTGCTGAAGGACACCAGGAAGAAAAATTGTAGACCTGCACCAGGCTGGGAAGAGTGAATCTACAAAAGGCAAGCAGGTTGGTGTGAATAAAATCAAAACTGTGGGAGAAATTGTAAGATATACAAGACCATGATAATCTCCCTCGATCTGGGGCCCCACGCAAGATCTCATCCTATGGGGTCAAAATGATCATGAGAATGGTGAGCAAAAATCCCAGAACTACACGGAGGGACCTGATGAATGACCTGCAGAGAGCTGGGACCAAAGTAACAAAGGCTATCATCAGTAACACACTACACCGAGAGGGACTCAGATCCTGCAGTACCAGGCGTGCCCCCCTGCTTAAGGCCAGTACATGTCCAGGTCCATTTGAAAGTTTGCCAGAGTGCATATGGATGATCCAGAAGAGGATTGGGAGAATATCATGTGGCCAGATTGAAATCAAATAGAACTTTTGGTAAAAACTCAACTGGAGGAAGAAGAATGCTGAGTCGCATCCCAAGAACACCATACCTGCTGTGAAGCATGGGGGTGGAAACATCATGCTTTGGGCTGTTTTTCTGCAGAGGGGACAGGACGACTGATCCGTGTTAAGGGGAAGAATGAACGGGGCCATGTATCGTGGGATTTTTAAGCCAAAACCTCCTTCCATCAGTGACAGCATTGAAGCTGGAACGTGGCTGGGTCTTCCAGCATGACAATGATCCCAAACACACCGCTTGACCAACGAAGGAGTGGCTCCGGAAAAAAGCATTTCAAGGTCCTGGAGTGGCCTAGCCAGTCTCCAGACCTCAGCCCCATAGAAAATTTGCGGAGGGGAGTTGAAAGTCTGTGTTGCCCCAAAAACATCACTGCTCTAGAGGAGATCTGCATGGAGGAATGGGCCCAAAATACCAGCTACAGTGGTGTGCCACCTGGTGAAAACTTACAGGAAACGTTTGACCTCTGTCATTGCCCAACAAAGGTTATGATACAAAGTTTTGAGTTGAACCAAATTTATTGACCAAATACTTATTTTCCACCATAATTTACGATAAAATTCTTAAAACATCCAACATGTGATTTCCTGGATTTTTCTTCTGATTTTGTCTCTCATAGTTGAAGTGTGCTATGATGAAAATTACAGACCTCTCTCATTTTTATAAGTAGGAGAACTTGCACAATCAGTGTCTGACTAAATACTTTTTTGCCCCACTGTATATAATAACAACATGCTATCTGGCAGTGATGGGTCCAGAAGGGAAATCGGTACTAGTACATCAGTCAGTCAAATATGTAATTATAGCAGCTAAACAGTTGTGCCTGCATTTTAATACTGAGTAAATAATTATTTTGTTTTGATAGATTTACCAACAGTGTGGCTGTTGGGTGACAGTTACATTTGCTGTGGTGAAGAAAGGGCAAGGAAGAGCATTAGGACCAAGTGTCAGTGCCCAGGTTGAGTGGCTTGGCTGGGGTGAATTGAGGTGGCACTCTATGATCCCCCATTTCATCAATTGCCTACGAGGAAGATTACCCCCGGATGTCCTGCTGATTCACTGCAGCAGGGATGACTTGGGGGACATCAAGTCTTTGCATCTCGCCGCAGCTATGAAGCGAGACCTAGTGGAATTCCATCTGCGTTTTTCCGCGATGGTCATTGTTTTATCGTCCATCATCCAGAGACGCTCCTGGGGTTCTGTACGCCCGAAAAAAATGGAACGGTCTCCAAGTAGGTGAACAACGTAATGGCCTTTGTCTTGGGGATAAATGGGGATGTGGTACATCACCGTCACATACGCTGTGACCAGAGGGAGCTGTTGCTTCAGGATGATGTCCATCTGAGCCCTTTAGGCAATGACTGTTTTTAAGTGACATATCTGAGTGTCTCAGAGCTTTATTCCCGTAAACGTGAAGTCATATTTAATGTTTGGACTGGTTAACTATGTGATGTCTGATGTTACAAACTCATCTGTTTAAGGCATCTAATTTTTACCTCCAATGGGATTCAGTGCTTTATGGATTGTGTTCTTTGTATGTGCCTGCAAAGTATTTTATTAATGTACATATTTATTTACTTATCGAACAATAAAATTGTTGCACAAAATATAATCCACATCTGTATTTATTTCCTGTTGGGATGTTTTCCATGTATATACACTCTGACAAAAATATAACTCGCCAAGAAAGAGTTCTTGGAATTGAATGAAGCTGTTTGTGTGTGAATGTAGTGATAATATATGTAAGCGATTACAATATTAGAGCTCGTGTTACCCTGTTAGGCTGGATACAAGTCATTCAATGGTTGGGCATGGAGGCATACGGGTTCAGTTTGGTAACCTATGGCACATTTGCCCACAGATGTTGCAGCTGAGCCTGTAGATCCTGCACTATCCTGCTCAAAATGTCATCTGGAAGCCCTGCCATAAGAAGCAACATGAGTGACTGCAGAATGTCCTGCACATATCGCAGATCTGTTAGAGTCCCTTGTATCACTACTAGGGGTGACCAACTGTCATATGCGATGGCTCCCCAGATCATCACGTTAGCAGTTGGGACAGTGTGTCGCTCCACAGCAAAGGCAGGATTGAAGTACTCACCACAAGGCCTCCATACACGAACCGGTCGTCTTTGGATCCCAAACCGAACCTAGATTCATCTCTATATGGTTCCAGTTCATAGCACTCCAGGTTTCTCATTATGACACCTCTGCAAATGCAGACAATGGTGATTGGCTGTCAATGACAGGAAATGTAATGGGCTCCGTAACAACATACTCCAACAGTTGGATAAAGCATTTAAGATTCCATCCTGGGAGTAGCAACACTGTATAAAAACAGAATTTTTCAGGAGAACAGTTTTTATTTATATATTTTTTTTTGTTTTTATTCATTTTGGTTTTAAAATAGTTAAGGCAGCTCTCTAACTGCAGTGTTCAGTGAGTCATTGTCATGGAAACAGTGGACGTTAATGGGAATAAAACCTCTGCAGTACATCCCTTATTGTTTTCCCAGTGTAACATCTGAGGGGTTTTGTGCAACGCACGTTAAGTTGTTCCCTTGGATAAGGGAAAATCTCCCCTCAAGGATTATACTTCAGGGGAAAAACTTGGTGTTTTATGCACTCGGGCACAGAACCTAAACCTCCATTAAGCAAACCAGTGGTTACAGTGGCAAGGAAACTCTGCGATGAAGTAGAAACCTTTAACAGAAACTCCTTCCTGCGTTTGATATCAGAAAAGGAATTATTTTTATTTGCAGACCTGTGTTTCTAGCTTAAATATTATATATTGAGACTGCTAATTGCTTTGCTGAATAACTTTTATTGGTTTCTGTTTGTTTTTACTCATTAGTTCCGTCAGGATATGAAGGCATTGATTCATACAACTTCAAATGAAGTAACTTCAAGTTCTTCCAGAGGCTTCCAGAAGAAGCCAGTAAAAGAGGAAGAGGCTGAAGATGAAGCTGGAGGATCATCAAGTTCTAACTGTGTAGAGCATTATGTAGGATTCCATATAAAGTATATAAAAGAGGAGAAAGCTGAAGATGAAGATTATCCTATTAGCACAGTTAGAGGTGAGAATTTCTCAGGAACGATTTGTACAATAGACCATTCACACTAAAATGCTTCTAAACCCATCCTTACTGCATGACTTGTTTATAATCATGAATCATTCATAAATTGGCACATGAGTACCTATGGCATCTGAATGAGGATTAAAAGATGCGGGTCCCAACAGTGGCAACTTAATGGTGCTGGGACTTGAACTCTCAACCTACTTGTGAATAGCCCAATGCCTTAACTCTGTCTATTACTGTCCCAATATATACACTCTCTGGCCACTTTTTTCAAGATACCCACCTATTTACATGTTGGACCACCTTTGGCATTCTGATTGTTGCGGTACACATTCAAGTAGGTGTTGAAATTGTTCTATAAGAATATTGAACCATGTGGACAGGACAGCTTCTTGCAGTTGGTGGAGTTTGATGGAGGTACTCTCATGCTCTGATCAGCCCTACATCATCCCATAGGTCATGTATATGATTAATGTTTTTAACCTCCCATTACTTTATCTGGGCCGTGTCATGCTGGAAGGGCATGTGTATGGTTTAATGACCACCAGGGCAACCATCAGGAGTAGTGAGCCTCCCGCTAATGACTACCAAGAAGAACAGGTGAAGATCCAGACAGACAAGATCCATAAAGCACCCTTATGGACAACCTAAATAGAAGATTTTTGTGTACCGTACCTGGGAGAGGGTTGAAAGACATATCCTTCGGAGCCAGGCTTGGGGGTAATGTCTGAGGGCAAGCAGCTGGTGACTGGGCAGCCCACTTAACCTGGCTGGACTCGGCCTGAAAAGACAATGTGGAAGGACAGTGTGTGGACCAACCACCTGTAAAATCCAGAGAAAGATTGCAGTGCACTCTAGTGGAACATCTGGCATAGGGTGGGGGCAAAGGGGGAGCTGGCACTTGGAAAGTGGAATGTTGCTTCATTGGGTGCAAGAACTGGAGCTGGTCCAGGAGGTAGAGAGATACCGTCTAAATATAGTTGGACTCTCCCACATGTGCAGTGTCTGCTATGCAGTGACATGGCCCCTGCAGTGAATGAGATTTGCCCAGAATTGCTGAAGGCCCTCGATATTGGGGGGCTGTTTTGGCTGACGAGCCTCTACTATATAGCATGAACATCGGGGACAGTGCCTTTGGATTTGCAAAAAGGGTTGGTGGTTCCCATTTAAAAAAAAAAGGGGGACAAGAGATTGTCTAACAATTATCGGGGCATTAAACTTCTAAGGTCTCTGGGAAATTCTATGCCAGGGTACCGGAAAGGAGAACTTGTCTGATAGGATACAAGATGAACAATGTAGACTTTGTCCTGGCCCCACCTTCTCACAGATCATTTTAGGGGCATGGGAGTTTGCTACTACACTGCATTTGCTTTGTGGATTTGGAGAAGGCATATTACCATGTTCCCTTTGACATCCCGGGAGGTGGGAGGTACTAAGGTGGGTAGGTACTGAGGTGGTTAAGTTCAAGGTGTAATCTCTGATATTTGTGGATGATGAAGTCCTCCTGGCCTGTTAATATGGAGGCATCCAGCATACACATAAACGATTTGCAGCTGAGTGTGAAGCCGTCAGTATGTGGATCACCACCTCTACGTCTGTGGCTAGGTTTATCCCCTATATTGGAGGTGAGATTCTACTCCATGTAAAGTACTTCAAGTATCTTGGGGCCCTGTTAACCAATGATGGGAAGAGGGATTGTGAGATTGCGCACAGCATCAGCAGTAATGCAAGCATTGTACTGGACGATGGTGGTAGCTGAGCCATAAAGCAAAGCTCTCAATTTACTAATCGGGCCATGTCCCACACATGCCTATGGTCATTAGATTTGGGTAATGACTGAAAAAACAAAATCGTTTTATAACATTTTATAAATTGCTGAAATGACCTTTCTCCAGTGGGGTTCTGGGCATACTCTCAGCGATACAGGAAGAGTTTGGAGTAGAACCACTCCTCCTTTGTGTTGAGAGAAGCCAGTTGAGGTGGTTCAGGCATCTGATAAGGATGACTCTTGAACGCCTTCCGCTCGAGGTATACCAGTCCCGGCCGACTGGGGGGAGGCCCGGTACCTGCTGGAGGGATTACATCTCATGGCTGGCCTGGGATTCCCCCAGCAGAAGCTGGTAGAAGTTGCAGGGGACAGATATCTGGGTTTCTATGCTTGCCCTGCTGTCAGTGTGTCCCTTGAAAGGAGAAACAGATAAGCTGAAAATGATGTTTTTACCCCCATTACACACATCTGAATATCACAGTGTATTGAATTTGGAATTAATTGGCCCATAATCTCATGAGTTACTAATTCTTGTGTCTTTACTCTTCAGGCATGAACAGTACTCTGGAACAGAATAGTGTTGTTGAACAGAGAGTTCTCCCTTCTCAGCAGCGCACCCTAACAAAAGAGACGTCCTTTCACTGTTTGCACTGTGAGGAGAAATTTGATAATCTGAGTGATCTCCAACAACACCAACACGTCCACACTGTAGAGAAATCCTATCTGTGCACCATGTGTGGCAAGAGCTTTAAACATAAGGGTAGCTTACGAAAACACCAGATCATTCACACTGAGGAGAAACCACATCACTGCTCAGTGTGTGGCAAGAGCTTTCAGCACAGGGCTACTCTCCAGACACACCAGTTCATCCACACTGGACAGAAACCCTACCACTGCTCACTGTGTGGCAAGAGCTTTAATAACAAGGATCGTCTTCAAAGACACCAGCGTGTTCACACTGGTGAGAAACCATATCAGTGCTCAGTGTGTGAAAAGAGCTTTACTAGGAAGTATCATCTCCAAATACACCAGCACTTCCACACTGGAGAGAAACCATATCAGTGCTCAGTGTGTGGCAAGAGCTTTACTGATAAGCGTAATCTCCAAACACACCAGCGGATCCACACTGGAGAGAAACCATTTCAGTGCTCGTTGTGTGGCAAGAGCTATATTCATAGGTTTAGTCTCCAGCAACACCAGCGTGTCCACACCGGAGAGAAACCATATCAGTGCTTAGTGTGTGGCAAGAGCTTTAATCATAAGGGTCATCTCCAAACACACCAACGCATTCACACAGGCGAGAAACCATATCATTGCTCAGTGTGTGGCAAGAGCTTTACTCATAAGTTTAGTTTCCAAAGTCACCAGCGCATTCACACTGGAGAGAAACCATATCAGTGCTCTGAGTGTGGCAAGAATTTTAATCATACCGGTACTCTCCAAACGCACAACTGCATGCATGCCAAAGAAAGGCCATAATCACTGTGTAATGAAGATTTTAAGAAAAAGTGTTATGTTAAACAGCACCAGTGCATCCACACTGCAGGGAAACCTCATCACTGCTCACTCTGTGGCACGAGCTTACATGAGTGCACTCAGGTTTCCCAGCAAAATCGCACTAAACTGATCCTGTACCAGGATCCATTTCAGTTCCCTTAGAAGACACTGCATCTTTGCTGTTTTATTACAGCATGGACATTTGTGGAAAGCAACACACTACATCAATGATTCACAGATCTTTTGACCATTCCACTAGTAGCTTTGTGTACAAGCTGTTTCAGATTTTAAAAAATAAAATAAAACAAGTGGTGTATAATAATGATTGTATTTTAGAAACTGTTTGCTAACTCTAGTGAAATGCATGTTAGAGGTTACCTTAAATTAAATACACTTAAACCTGGACTAACCTGAAATGAGTGTTCAAAAGAGGAATTTTATGGAATTCAAGTCAGTGACATTTTTCAGAACACACTGACGTACGCAGATCCACTTTATTAGAGGCAGCTGCCCTTTCAAGATTGGAGTTTTCTTGTATGGTAATTAGAAGTGACCTCAAAGTGCAGCATAAAATCAAGTGAGCAAGTTTTCTGCGAATCAATTTAAGTGGGAATCCTTATTAGAATGGGAAAATCGAGCGATATGAGTGTCTTCGACAAGGCATGGTCATCAGTGCTAGACAAGCCGGGGCCAGTATTTTAAGAATCATTGTCATGAACAGACAGTGTAAGGTCAGTCAAACTGCAAACTGGTGCTCCGTCTAACAGGTCCGAGCACACAACTCCTCACTCCTTAGTACAGCAACAGCAGATGACCTATTCGAGTGCCACTGGTGAATGTTTTCGGTTTTCTTTTCTGCACAACCTGAGTCTTCTGGTACCGATGGATGGACAGTAGGGCTTACCTAAGCATTGTGGCCGAACAAGTCCATCCCTTCATGGAGGCTAAAGACCTTGCTCAAGTCATGGTGATGTGTTGTGAGTTTGCAAATTCCAAATCATTAACCAAGCCAAGCTGCTGCTGTTGGGTCTGTGAGCAAATCTCTTAACCTACAATTGAAAAGATACAAAAAGATTGTATCAGCTGCAAGTATCTCTGAATAAGAGTCAAGTCAGATTTATTGCTTTAGTACTTTTTATAATCGAACATCGTCTGAAAGCAGCTCTGCAATTTTCTTTATTATCTTCTAATAGCTAAGGTCAATCCCAAATTTAGTAAGCGGAGGGTGACAGTGGCCAGGAAAAACTCCCTAAATGTTGGTTGGACCCAAGATGCAGAGACCCAGAACTGGACTGATATGATCAAATTTTCTAGTTCTAGTTAGCCTCGAGCTAGCTAATTCTGAATTAATTTAAGTTTATTTATAGATTTACTAGAGCATTCAGTACAAAAAGCATTACAGTAACCCAACCTCGAGGCTATAAACGCCTGAACTAGTTTCTCAGCATCTATAAAAGAGAGTATATTTCTAAGTGTAGCAATGTTACCTAACCCAGAGAAGGCAGTTCTGGTGATTTTAATAATGTGCACATCTGAGTAGCGATCTGAATCAAACGTGACAACTAAGTATTTTATAGATCGGCTGGGCATTTCCGTAAACTGATCTACACAATTCTGTATACATATTCCAACTTATGTATACTTTTACTGTATTTTTTATGCGTTGTTGGTACCACAATGTACAGTGCTGTAATATCATGTAGGTTTATACAACCCCAAATCGAACACCTTGGGACGGTATGGAAAATGCAAGAAAAAAAAGAAAAAAACAAACAAAAAAAAAAGTGTTTCCTACATTTCCTTTCACTTTTATTTAATTGCAGACAATATGAACCCACGATATTTCTTTTTTTTCTGGTCAAATTTATTTCATTTGTTAACAAACAACCATTCTTCCAATTCAGGCCTGCAACAGATTCAAAAATATTTGGGAATAATGATGTGATGATTTCAAACAGGTGATTGTAATCATGATTCAGTTCAAAAGCAGTAACCACGAAAGGCTGAGTCTTTGAGGAAGGGTGGGCAGAGGATCTCCAGTTTATCACCAAATCTGTCATATAATGATTGAAATGTTTAAAAACAATGTTCTTCAAATAGAAACATGAAGGGATTTACAGGTTTCTCCCTCTACAGTGCATAATGTCATTAAACAATTAAAGAAATTGAGGAGAAATTGAGAGCAACAGAAGCTGCCTGAAAGACGATATTTTTTCAGCATCGTCTTTCAGCATGCATTTTTCCTTACAAAGACACGAAGAGGGTACAGGTACTAGACTGGCCTGCATGCAGTTCTGACCTGTCCCCAATAGAGAATGTGTGGAGAATGTGTGGTTCGAAATATACCTAAACGTTTGTCTATAGTTTGTAAATTATGCAAGCTGTAAGAGTAGACTTTCTTCACCATCCCCCAATCCAGCTCAGTAGGTGGCAGTAATGCTGGTATACCAACTGCAGAAAAAATTAAGAAGAACTAGAAGAAGTAGAAGCTAAAAAGGTGTTTGTAATTGAGGTTAAATTACCTGTAGATTAAACTTTATTATATTAATGACAGCTGATGGAGCTCAGTCAAACACATGTGTCTGGATTTGAGGAACTTTAACTTTCTTTTGCATTCTGCACACAAGGCAAGTTCCTCACTTAGCTTATCTTCTCCACTAAAAGCATCCCTGTAGCATAGGCTAGGAGAACTGTTCTTTTACTTCTTCAGTGGTAATTTAGAGTTTAAGGATGAAACAGGTGGGTTATGGAACTAGCATCAGGTTTATTGGTCTTACAGAGGTAGGTTATCATCTACCTTTTTATTAACCCGAGAGTACAGTCAGCAGGTCAGTCACCAGGGCTTTGATAAACATTTCTTTGGGAACATCCAGCTGTGTTTGGTTCTCTCATGCATGACTATAACGGGAAACTGGGCTTCTTTGAAACACCGTCCTACCGTAAAGATCTGTATTTCCACATAGAAGATTAAACCTGGTTACCAATCTGAAGCTCTCACATTGAAGACCAATTTTGAGAAGAACAAATTTTGCTTTAGTTTTGGACAAAATCTATGTCTCTGACCAAGTCATTAAATCCTGGCTGTTATCAGATGAGTGTTTGTTATCAGTGAGTGTTTCTTTAGGTTTGTGAAGACATGGGAGACTGTGAATTTTGAAGAAGGAGCCTCATCCTCAATAAGACCTGTCCCCTCTGAGGATCAACAGATTGGAGGGTTGAATATGAAGCTAAACTTCCCTCAATAATAAAAACTATCTTCTATATTGTTGGAACAACAACAATCCCACAAAACCAAAATATACAAATGTTTTCACTTGGAGAGACATCCACTGACACATCATTCTTATGGACCAGCAGAATGGAGGCTTCCACATTTAGTCTAAAATAGGAAGAATGCAAAGATGAGCTGATCTCTGTAAGGAATCATTGTGTATAATATGTACATTCAATCTAGGAGTTAAAATCTTTCTAAACAAAATAATTATCTTTTAGTATTTTGGTCTAGGTTTGGTCGACTGAAATAAAGACACATGTTAAACCATTAATTTCCGGTGAAGGAAACCTCACCAGAATGGAGCATTCCTGAAAAAGTCAATTAAAGAGGAAGAACCTGAAGATGTACGCCCATCATTGGGTGGCGAGTTGTTGCCTTAAAATGTAATTACACATTTAATTAGTTTCTAAGTTTGTAAACTCATTAATAAAGGGTGATTCACAAGCTTTAATTGGTTAATAATTATAATACTCAGATGTTCTTATAAGATCTCTTCTGTGCTTAACAGAATATTATATAGTTTTGTTTGATGCTTTAAGATGTACAGGTTCTCTCAAAGCAACTTTATGAATATCAGATATTTTAACCTCCAATAAGCAAAACCAAGGCCTATAGTGGGGCAGGAGGAAAAATCTAAGATGTTGCAACTAGAAGGTAGGAAACCTTTTCAGAAAGTCCTCAGAAATTCCTGGAATTTGATATCAGATAAAAAATAGATGAACACAGAGGGACAAAGAGAGAAAAATCTGAGGAAAAAAAGATGTGTTTTAAGGAGAGCTTTAAAAATGAAAGTGAAGTAGTAGAGTGCGTACATGCCAAAACAGTGGCTTTAGAGAGAGCGGGATGTGCGCAATACTAACTGGATCTTACAACTAGTGCAGCTAATGCCGCAGAACCAGGACAGTAATCCGTTCAGCACTAATTTTTATCTATTGTCTGGCGATTTAGTCAATAAATGATATAGGGTTTTTAGACATGATAGGCAGGGCCAAGGCTGTGGAATGCTTTTGATGGTAAGTAGGTACAGAAACTTTGTTACTAAAACTGATAAGTGGATGACTAACCAATGGAGACTTGTGCTGACATGTTTCACATTTTTTGGATGTGGACCAGGGTGCCTCATTTATAAAACGGTTTGCTATGTTACCAAAAAATGGGTCTGAATTGTTGCGTGACACAACATCTTAAACAGAAAAACCGGGAATTATAAGAAAATTACTTGGTGGGGAAGTAAAACGTGGTATATATCCTACGCAAGCTTTTAACCCGTGCGTTTACAGCCCAACAGTGGCTTTAGAGAGGAGAGCGGGAATTTGCGACATTCACTTGGGTACACTTAGTGCAGCTAAATGCCCGCAAACCAAGAGTATCTGTCATAACTAAATTAACCTCCATTTATGGCGACTAAATCAAAAATGGATACTTAAGCACTATTGTGTTTTGATGCATTTATTGATTTATTTGAGTATACCAGTTCCACCTAGCCTGTTTTTTGTATTTGACATTAATTGCTCTAACCAACTGGATGAGGACGTGTTATGTCGGTTGTGAATTAACTGGACCCCAGGGGGCGGCAAGGAGGTACAATTTTTTACATTTTTGAAGTTCATTTAATGTTGTTGAAATTTACAGACATTAATTACCTTGTTATTTCTTTTAGCTTCGTTTGTCAGCTGTCAATGGCTGTTGTATTAACTTGGCGTTTGTTAACCCAACATCTGGAGAACGCAATCTTCTCCGAATCCGTTTTTGGAAATATAAAAACAGTGGCAGTGTTAAATCTATCATTAGTACCTCTGGGGTTTTTGTTCCTTGTTATTTTAAACACACACACATATATACAACAGGGAGTTTTTTTGTTCCTTGCCATGTCGCCCTAACCAACCTGAATGAGGACTTGTTATGTCGGTTGTGACATAACCTTGACTCCAGCCGCAAAGGTACCAATTTTTTTACTTTTTGAAGTTCATTTAATGTTGTTGGAAATTACAGACATTATAACCTTTTATTTCTTTTAGCTCGTTTTGTCCCACATGTCAATTGCTGTTGTATTAACTTGCGTTTTGTAAACCCAACATCTGAGAAACGCAAATCTTCTCCCGAAGAGCCGTTTGGAAATATCAAAAACAGTTTGGCATTTAAATCTATCATTATACAGTCCTGGGGTTTTTGCCTTTTTTTATTTAATAAACCCCCCACACACACACATAATACTATATATATATACCACAGGGAGTAGTTTTCCTTTGCCACTGTCCGCCCTAGCTTGCTCAATTTGGGATTGGACGTAGCAATAAGGAGATAATCTAAACTTGTAAAAAGTTGCTTTTGAGACAATGCTCCACTGTAAAATTAGATTTGATTATGATTATTAGATATGATTAGATATAATTTGATCTGACTTGACAATACATACCACACACACATGACATAACCAACACACACACTAATATAATATATATATATATATATAATATATATATATATATATATAGAAATGTGTCTGTATGTATGTTGTGTGTGTGTATATATATATATTCTATAATACTATATATATATATACATACCCCCCACCCCCACACCCAACCGCCCCCACATCCGGTCCCGTGGTGACCCGCCCAGCCCCCCCCCGCGGTGGGGGGGGGGGGGGAGGGGGGGGGGGGGGGGGGCGGCCGGGAGGTGGGGGCCGAATGGGTAGGGAGTCCGTCGCGGCAAGAAACGGGAGACGGTGAAACACACACACTATTAGATATATAATAGTATATATATATATATAACACCACACACACACACACACACACACACACCTACATTACATACATACATACATACATGACATGCACACATAAATACACATATACACACTGGTCCTTCTCAAAAAATTAGCATATTGTGAGTAAAGTTAATTCTTTTCTTTTCCGTAATGTAATGATAAAAATTTAACTTTCATATATTTTAGATTCATTGCACACCCACTGAAATATTTCAAGTCTTTTATTGTTGTTAATACTGATGATTTTTGGCATACAGCTCATGAAATCCTCACAAAATTAGGCATTTATTTCATCCGATCCAATAAAAGAAAAAAGTGTGTTTTTAATACAAAAAAAAGTCAAACCTTCAGATTATGATGTTCATTTATGCACTCAATACTTGGTTGGAATCCTTTTGCAGAAATGACTGCTTCAATGCGCGTGGCATGGAGGCAAATCATCCTGTGGCACTGCTAGGGTGTTATGGAGGCCCAGGATGCTTCGATAGCGGCCTTAAGCTCATCCAGAGTGTTTGGGTCTTGCGTCTCTCAACACTTTCTCATCATCACAATATCCCACAGATTCTCTATCGGGGTTCAGGTCAGGAGAGTTGGCAGGCCAATTGAGCACAGTACCCTACCATGGTCAGTAAACCATTTACCAGTGGTTTTTGGCACTGTTGAGCAGGTGCCAGGTCCTGCTGAAAAATGAACTCTTCATCTCCATAAAGCTCTTCAGTATATGGAAGCATGAAGTGCTTCAAAATCTCCTGATAGCTAGATGCATTGACCCCTGCCCTTGATAAAACACAGTGGGACCACACCCAACACCAGCAGCTGACATGGGCCCCCCAGACCATCACTGACTGTGGGTACTTGACACTGGACTGACTTCAGACATTTTGGCATTTCCTTCTCCCAGTCTTTCCTCCAGGACTCTGGCACCTTGATTTCCGAATGAATGACATGCAAAATTTGCTTTAAAAAAAAATCCAAAAAAAGTACTTTGGACCACTGAGCAACAGTCCAGTGCTACTTCTCTGTAGCCCAGGTTCAGGCGCTTTCTTCTGCCGCCGTTTCTGGTTCGAACGTGGCTTGACCTGGGGAATGCGGCACCTGTAGCCCATTTCCTGCACACGGCCTGTGCACTGTGGCTCTGGAATCGGCCCTTCTCCACAATCCTCCTCAGGGTCCGGTCACCCCTCTTCTCGTTGTGCAGAGTTTTCTGCCACACTTTTTCCTTTTTTTTTCCTTCCCACAAAGACTTCCCACTGAAGTGGGCCTTGATTACAACACTCTGGGAACAGGCCTATTCATTCAGAAATTTCTTTCTGTGTCTTACCCCTTTTCTTGAGGGTGTCAATGATGGCCTTCTGGACAGCGGTCAGGTCGGGCAGTCTTACCCATGATTTGCTGGGTTTTGAGTAATGAACCAGTGCTGGGAGTTTTTCAGAAAAGCCTCAGGAATCTTTTGCAGGTGTTTAGAGTTAATTCGTTGATTCAGATGATTAGGTTAATAGCTCGTTTAGAGAACCTTTTCATGATATGCTAATTTTGTGAGAATTTTGGGTTTTCATGAGCTGTATGCCCAAAAATCATCAGTATTAAAACAATAAAACTTGAAATTTCTTTCAGTTGGTGTGCAATGAATCTAAAATATATGAAAGTTAAAATTTTTATCATTACAATTACGGAAAAGGAATTAACTTTATATCACAATATAACAAATTTTTTTGAGAAGGAGCAGGATTTATATATATATATATATATATATATATATATATATATATATATATATATATATATATATATATATATATACACACACACATACATACATACACACACACACATATATATTTTGTGTGTGTGTGTATATTTTATTTTTATATATTTATTTATGTATATATATATATATCTCCCTAGAAGTAATGTTGCACCCCACCAGGAGTACACTGGCTACAAGCAGAATGGTTGAACAGCCTCAGTGAAAGTTATTGCCTCCTTAAAAAGGCCTTTCATGTACAGTACTTCTGTTATCAGTCCAGTCCATTGTTCAGGCAAACCCCCAGGTACTTGTAGTACTTTGTCATCTCCACATCTTCCATTTGTTTGTTCAATAGTTCATTTGTCTTGCTTATGTATACATGCAGGTGGTTCTCCCCTTATCACAAGCCAAATCCTTTCACTAGCATCCTGTACTCTACCTCATCACCATTGTGAATGTAACCTACAATGGAAGAATCATCAGAGAAAGTCTGGAGGTAGCATGAACTGGTGTTACAGTGGACGTCCAATATTTGGTGTGTAAACAGAAGGATGTTTTGAGTCTTGGTCTTCCCAAGGTATCTTCCTATAACACTCAGGGAGTTTTTCCTTTCCACTGTCCCCTTAGGCTTGCTCAATTTGGGATTGGACATAGATATTAGGAGATAATCTAAACTTGTAAAGTTGCTTTGAGACAATGCTTTATTGTAAAAAGCGCTATATAAATAGATCTGACTTGACCAAGTTATTTACAGTGCCCAGTGAGACTGAGTTTTCTCTCCAGTTGGAGAAGCAGGAGTGTATTAAGGGAACTGGAGAAATCAAATGACAGTATCCTGCTAGTGTCCCTGGTTGTGTCTAGGTGTGTGTTAGCTCTATGAAACATGGTTTTCTCAACTCTTTTCTCACGTGGTCCAAGGCAACAGTCAGGCAAAGGTGCACTGAGGATGATGTCCTTAGCATGGGTGCTATGAATCAGACAAGGTTGATCCCCAGAAAGTATTTTGTCTCTATTGAGGATCTAAAAGACATGCTTGATATTTAATCCCAACATTCAACATCTGAATATTATTTAACACTGATATTGTGGAATAGATGCTCTTAGCTCTGTTCTGCTTTAAGACACAAGGTAGCTTCCTCTCAAGCTGGGATACTAGAGCTGTTCTACCATTTTTCTTGTGGCCAGTGTACTCCTGGTGGGTGGTAACATCACTGCTAGGGAGGCCTAGCACCTCAATAAATTAGTAAGGAATGCCAGTGCTACCACAGGACTAAGCCCTGAACAGCAGCCTTGGACAGCATTCTAAGTAATTGTGGTGCAATAGCCAAGAGTTCAGCCAATATCCACCAGCTTATCCAACTACTTCTGCACAGAAACCAAGACACTGTTGCCCATGAGCCCTGTGTTTTTACAATGCCACACCGTAAAGACTGTTACCTGCTCAAGAATGTTTTTATATTTACACAATGTAATTCAAACAAGTTTACAGGCTGCCCAGTATGTTGGGTTCCTTTTTGAATCTTGGGCCTCCCATGTTTTATCTCCACATCATATTGAGGTAGTTTTACAAAATCAGAATTAGGTTTATTGCCAGTTGCTGGTACATGACAAAAAATTAATGAGACAGAACACTGAGTTTACAAACAAAACAAGACAAAGCAAGGCAGCTATTCTTGCCACTCTCAGTCTGGACTGGTTCAGGTGGGCGATTTGTAAAGCTTCTTTGCTCTGTTTTAAAAGAGGCTGCAGAAACACACGTTGTCTTCTCCACAGCGACTTGCTTTGCATTTTACTTCATTTTACTAATATGCATCTCTGCATATTCCATCATACAAGCCTGAATAATCTATATCCCAAGTGTTTATCTGTATAAAAGCTGAAAAAAACAACAACAACAAACATACTTAGGACAAAGCACCAAAACATACTGTTTATTAGTTTATTTTCACCATTAATTCAGTGATTACCAAATTCTTGCTAAAAATAAATAAATAAATAAATAAATAAATAAATAAATAAATAAATAAATAAATGAGTTGGATCCTCAGTCATCATTTGATACAAGCACGAGATTCATAATGTTGAAGATTCATTTACCTTAAAAAAAAAAAAAAGAAAAAAACAAAAAAAAAAAACAAAAAAAAAAAAAAAAAAAAGATATATTGAGAGCAGTGACGCTTTTCTTTCCAGTGTAGACTCGCAGTTGCTTTTTTGAAAGAACTACAATTAGAAAAACTCTTGTTACACTGTGAGAAATGATAGGGTTTCTCTCCGGTGTGAATGTGCTGGTGCTTCTTTAGATAACTACTGCCAGAAAAGCTCTTCCCACACTGAGTTTTGATACAGTTTCTCACCAAAGTGAATGCATTGGTGTAATTGAAGCTCTCTTGCTGTAATAAAGCTCTTCCCACACAGTGAGCAGCAATATGGTTTCTCTCCAGTGTAAATGCGTTCATGCTTTCGAAAATAACTAGAGTCTGAAAAGCTCTTCCCACACTGTGAGCAAGAATATGGTTTCTCTCCAGTGTGAATGCGCTGATGCTATTGAAGACTACCACCATTTGTAAAGCTCTTCCCACACTCTAAACATAGTATGATATGGTTATGATATGGCTGACATGGTTTCTCTCCAGTGTGGTTAGGCTGGTGATTGTGGAGATTACTTAGCCTACTAAACCTTTTATCACAGTGTGAGCACTTATATGGTTTCTCTCCAGTATGAATGCGTTGGTGCATCTGGAGGTTACCTTTATTAGTGAATCTCTTCCCACACACTGAGCATTTATATGGTTTCTTTCTAATGTGAATAAGCTGATGTCTCTTGAGGACATATTGAATACTAAATCTTTTCCCACACTGAGCATTTACAGTGGGGCAAAAAAGTATTTAGTCAGACACTGATTGTGCAAGTTCTCCTACTTAGAAAGATGAGAGAAGTCTAATTTTCATCATAGGTACACTTCAATTATGAGAGACACAATGAGAAAAAAAAATCCAGGAAACCACATTGAAGAATTTTTAAATAATTTAATTGTAAATTATGGTGGAAAATAAGTATTTGGTGAATAACAAAAGTTCAACATAACCTTTGTTGGCAATGACAGAGATCAAATTGTAACGTTTTCGCTACCCTACACTTACCACTATGTAAGAAGGGTGCTTACTGTTAACAGAAACTTCAGTAATGTGTGGGCTCCCTCCGAAAGTGATTAGTATGGCCCGCCTTTCACCAACTTAATAGGTTCATAACTATACTGTACTATTATCACCAGAGAAATCAAACCATACATGAAATGAAGCACTTATTCCCAGCTTTATAAAAAACCCACACATTAACCCACCACAAACACCCATACCATATATATATATATATATATATATATATATATATATATATATATATATATATATACACACACACACACACACATACATATATCAAACAAGCCAATCCATCCACACAGTTCAAAAAGGAGTTCCAGAGTTCCTCGGGCTAAAACCGGAAAAATATCGGTCTTACCGGATTCGACGGGAGTTGATGTACCTTCATAAGGTGGGAAGCTGAAAGCGTGCAATAAGCCCAGAGTTCATTAACATGATAAATATAATCACTTCTTGATGATTTTGATCCAGGAAACAAACGAAGACAATACGTGACGTATTATAGATGAAGAGCCAAAGAAGAACGGCGTTGAGCTGTAATCACACGTGCTGTACACTTTTAATCCAAAAAGCTAAGCCTTCTTCAAGGTCACCATGACCAGCTTGCTTCTTAAGAAACATGATCACGACCAAGGTTGAAGGCGGGGTACACACATACACGAGGGGAAAAAAAACTTTCTGCAATAAACAAACAAACATGCGTAAAAAACATACATCTAACCATACTGCGCTAAATAAATATAGCGACACCTCACAACTTGGCTACTTACATGGTCAAAAGTACACTGAAGCACACCACAAAGGTTTTACCAAGAAGCGTGGGCTAACGCTTCCCACCACCAGCATTGTATTCCAAACTTTTGCCTCCTTAGATTAGTCTCTCTCATCTCCTTATCTAGATCATTTTTCGAACTCAGGTTGCCCCCTACTGACTCAGGTTGACCTACCTCTGTGTCGACACTATTAGGTTGGCACAAAATGTTTCCTGTAAGTCTTCACCAGGTTGGCACACACTGTAGCTGGTATTTTGGCCCATTCCTCCATGCAGATCTCCTCTAGAGCAGTGATGTTTTGGGGCTGTTCAACTCTTAAGCTGTTGGTTAGGCATCACTTACTTTGGTTACAAGGACCTTGGGCAAAATCCTCTCATATATGGGGGTTCTGATGGTATTTCTTAACCCCCAGCCAGTGTTTTAAGGTTTAAAGTCCCTGGCATTTTAGGGACGAATGTAAATGTGCACCAAACGATTATGATTTCCAGTTTTTAAATGTTTAAACATTAAAACTTTTCTACTTTGCCCTTGACCCCAATCCTCTTAAATTTATTAAATATTTTCCTTTTTTCACTGTTAATCAGTATTTAGAAAGTTTATGGGTCTACTGGCATAGTGTGTTTGTAACATAGCCTTTGGGTGATTACCAGATTCCAATCATCTTGGCTTCGTCTTTGCTTTAGTATATATTTATATATTTTTACAACCTTTTCCCACTTTATTTTAACTGGGACTTTTTTTACACTTTGA
>JAJAGP010005188.1:0-13901 GCA_025084515.1 Ancistrus triradiatus
ATATATATATATATATATATATATATATATATATATATATATATATATATATATATATATATAAAGCCATCAAAGGGCTTTATACACTTCATACATGTGTAGTTTTTAAATCAAGAAGTTTTTAAAAAATCATTTTACAATCCAGTTTTCTGTTTCCGTCTTTTTTTGTGGTATTATCAGGTCAGACTGGTAACCAACTGCCACTTAAAAAAAAGGCCTTGCTTAATTAACATGCTTTTTACAGTATGAACTGATCATTTCACAAACAAAACAAAAAAATCGGTAAAAAAGATTTTATTTTAAATGTTCTTTATTAAAAACTACAGTTTCAGGACTTCAGTTATAGATAAAAGTGAAGCAGCCAAAACAGCCTCAGACCTGTTACCTGGGACTGTGGCAGCCTAGCGGTTAAGGTACTGGACTCTGGACCACATGGTCCAGGGTTCAAATCCCACCTCCACCAAGCTGCCATTGTTGGGTCCTTGAGCAAGGCCCTTAACCCACAATTGCTTGAATTGTAAGACTGTACCAATTGCTAGTCGCTCTGGATAAGGGTGTCTGCTAAATGCTGTAAATGTAAAAAAAAACTCTACCAGTTAAGAAGTCCATACTCTCCATATTGGTGTATTATGTTTTACTAATAATTTCCACCTATAGCAATGTTGTGGTTTTGTATTTTTTAAGTAGTCAAAATTACAATCCCTGTTATTATCAAACCACTGCTTTGACATTGTGCCTTCACAACCGATTTAGAGTAATTAAGTCTATTGTGATAGGCTCTGCCTGAACCTGTGCATGTCTGAACATGTGCCGCTTCCTTGTGGAAACTAACAGCATGATGGCAAGTTCAGCATTCACAGTCTTGTACCACATAATGCCCCAGTTTTCCAAAGAGAAGAATGCAGTGATAAACTATTCTACACAAGGGTCTGATGTGTTCTTTCTACAGATTAACTGTTTATTATAAAGAAATGAATAAGCTAATAACACAATCTTTTGAAATGAGATCCCACCATTCTAATCTCATTCTGAGGAAACATGAATAGGCAGGTTAAGCCGATGCAGGTGGAAATGCTGGTCTCCAATAGCCTGAGTAATTCCACAGTAGTGCCATATCCAGGCTGCAGACAGATGTAAAACTAAATTTATTGAAAGTCTAACAGGGTTCATTCATTCATTCATTCATTCATTCATATTATTATCTGCTTAATCCAGCACCTCAATGTAGGCACTGTGATTCAAATGTACTGTCACCGCGTAATGACAACACCAGAGATCACAGAACCTCCTCCGGCTTGAACCACACTTTGCACGCAGTCCTCATTGAAGGCTTCCTGAGGTCTTTGATGAACACAATGCCTAGCATCATTCACATACAGGCAGAAATGACATCTGCCCAGATAACATGGTTCCAGCCATGAACAGCAAAATTTGTGTCACCCAAATGCTATCACTGCTTTTTGCCAGTCATTAACATCTGCTTTGCTACCCATTTGCCACACATCTAACAAGACATTCACTGCACTGTGCCATCGCACACCCTGCAGTTATCTATAGCCCATAATTCACTCAATTATGATGCCTTCACACATCTCACAGTACCCCATTTGACTTATCAGTTTCCTATAGAAACCTGCCAGGAACTTTGGGGCAGTGAGACACCGCAGAAGTGTTACTTTCAGTCACATTTGACAGTGGCAAACAAAACAATCAGTCTACGTTCACATGGCAGGTAATAGTGGCCCAAATTTGATCTTTTTAATCATGTGTCACACAGGCGTGTTTTCTCACGAACCTATTCCTTGGAGAACTGTGGAGATTTAGTGGTGAAGGTACTGGATTATAGACCAGAAGGTCCTGGGTTCAAATCCAACTCTGCCAAGCTACCACAATTGGTCCTTGAGCCACTTAACCCACAAGGAAATGGAGATCTAAAAAAAATCTACCTCTCTACAACTGAAGGTAGTCATTTGAAAATTCACAGACCATCATGCTGAGAGAAGGATTGTTTATGCACACTACATGTTCACTTTGCATCAAAGATCTAACGCAGAGGAGAAGGAGATATGGATTGTTGACAGCACAGATGCTCTAAACAGAAGGGAGTGTACTGTATTCAATAACTGCCCCAGTGGGTATGAATAAAATCTGAGGTTCGAGAAGGTCTTAGAATTAGAGACTAACAAAGGACAAAATACTGCATAAAACAGACACCCATCGAGTAGTTAAGTTAGACAGAGTTGGTTTCGGCACTTGGTATCGGCAGATACTTGAACACCAGGTATCAGTATCGGTGTTGGAAAGAAAAAAGTATGCATTAGTACTAAATTGTGATATGCTGCATTCACTCCATTATGATGCCTTCACACATGGCATCTCACAGTAGCCCACTTGGCTGATCAGTTTCCTACAGAAATTACATGAGATTTTTTTCAACACCATTATAAAATAAGTTAATGAGTTTGGCCAAGTGTAGGTTAATGCAAGTGTTTTAAATATTATAACACTTACATTAACATCATTACTTATCATAGGCTCTGCTTTGATACAGTATAGACCGCTCTACCAAACACTCGTTAAACTTCTCAGTTCATGATAGATTTAACTTGTGACGGTTTTGTCCGAACATATCCACTTTGTAAATCAGGGTGCACCTGTATAAGAGACTGTGGTAGTCTAGCGGTAAGGTACTGGACTATGGACCAGAAGGTCCAGGGTTCAAATCCCACCTCTGCCACCACTGTTGGGTCCTTGAGCAAGACCCTTAACCCACAATTGCTTGGATTGTAAGACTGTATCAATTGTAAGTTGCTCTGGATAAGGGCGTCTGCTAAATGCTGTACGTGTAAATGAATGTATAATACAACTCCATTAATGCATTTAATGCCTTATACAATATGGATTTTCTGGGGATCTAAAACAGATTAATTCAATTTACATTATTCCTTATGAGAACAATTCGGTTCTCGACAAGACTTCTGGAACGAATTAACGAGGAGAACAGAGGTACCACTGTATTGGAAAATGACAAACAACATGTTGTTGCTGGGCATTCAAAATGGAAGGCAAGTAAGAAACAGTGTCACCGACTGAGTCAGTCTAAGCCAGAGAAAGACTATTGTTCAAACATGTCTATAAAGAAGCTTTAGGATCAGATCTCAGCTCAGTGACTTTACATGGATTAGGAAGAGCTGTGAAGGCTTTTTCTCTCAGGCTTTCTCATTCGTTCTCTCTCTCTCTCTCTCGCTCTCTCTCTGAGCGTGACTCACTGGCTGACTTTGCGTGACTCGCACAGATTTTGAAGCACCAGAAGAGAACAGAGAACAGTCCAGGCCTCAGGACAAAGGGACTGTTTGGGACTCCTCCTTCTCCATTATTCATGGAAGACAGATAGCAAGGGCAGGTGGCAGCATCTCCACGTGTCCTTCTGCTAATATGCCATCTGAAAAGGCTGCACTTCAAATGGCTGACTCACTGTCCCATTTTTGTTATCTGCAGCATCACCAACAGTGGTTCTTTGTATTCAGCTTGCCTTGGAAATGCCAAAAGCATATAATCTGTGGCTTCAATCTCACACTCCCCCATTTTTCACGAATTTGAAACCACAATTCTACCTCATACGACATACTATATATATTCTCTCACACACACACACACACACACACACACACACACACACACACACACACACACACACACACACACACACACAGGGGCAAAAAAAGTATTTAGTCAGCCACTGATTGTCCAAGTTCTCCTACTTACAAAGATGAGAGAGGTCTGTAATTTTCATCATAGGTACACTTCAACTATGAGAGACAAAATGAGAAAAAAATATATCCAGAAAATCACATTGTAGGATTTTTAAAGAATTTAATTTGAAATTGGTGGAAAATAAGTATTTGGTCAATAACAAAAGTTCAACTCAATACTTTGTAACATAACCTTTGTTGGCAATGACATAGGTCAAACCTTTCCTGTAAGTCTTCACCAGGTTTGCACAAACTGTAGCTGGTATTTTGGCCCATTCCTCCATGCAGATCTCCTCTAGAGCAGTGATGTTTTGGGGCAACACAGACTTTCAACTCCCTCCACAAATTTTCTATGGGGCTGAGGACTGGAGACTGTTTAGGCCACTCCAGGACTTTGAAATGCTTTTTATGGAGCCACTTCCTCATTGCCCGAGCGGTGTGTTTGGGATCATTGTCATGCTGGAAGACCCAGCCACGTTCCATCTTCAATGCTCTCACTGATGGAAGGAGGTTTTGGCTTAAAATCTCACGATACATGGCCCCGTTCATCCTTCCCTTAACACGGATCAGTCGTCCTGTCCTCTCTGCAGAAAAACAGCCCCAAAGCATGAGGTTTCCACCCCCATGCTTCACAGTAGGTATGGTGCAACTCCGCATTCTTCTTCCTCCAAACACGACGAGTTGAGTTTTTCCCAAGAAGTTCTTTCATTTTCTCACAATTGCTAAATTCTATTTTCACCATGCATGTAATCCAAGCAGTACGCTGTAAACGTTTCCATGCCTTAGACATGGTTGTGTTCAAAATGGATAACAAAGCCCTTAGTAGTGTCCCTAGTCCATCAATCAGTAATGCGATATTTAGGGAGACTATCTAGTTGACTAGCTAAGTAGCACTCAAGTGAAACATAACGCTTCCTCCTCATCATGTCAGCAAACAAACCCTAAAACATGTCTTTTGAACAAACCATCGAGTGCCTGAAACCTTTAAGTATGAACTGACCTGAACTGATCCGTTATATATATGTACATAATGAAGGCTTTAATTACTATAAGGTTTACTTCGCCCAACAAAATTACACAAATCAGAATGCATGAAACAATTGCCCAATGTAAACAGATTTTATGGTGCAATCTGCAACATGTTACAGACAGAGCTTAAAAGAGAGATATGCCTATTTTTGGCTGATGTACTTTCGCTCCAGTAAGACGTACCCCAAATTCAGTGAGTTAGTCATTACTTTGAACCAGTCTCAAAATTTACTGCGTTCATAATGTGGTTCTTCTTTGCATCTCTGATCTCGCTTTATAATCCAGTTCTGTTCTTTAATCTGACAGAGCCTTTCCCAGCTGTGAACAGACTGTTTCTAGGCTATGATGTATGTTATGCTACCTGGCTAGCGAGCTTTACCCAGCATGCTGTTCAGTGATGTAGTGCTACTCAGAGCTCAGCAATGCTCATAGCGGCGAAAAATATTCTACCCACTTTGGCTGCTACAACAGCCTTTATTTTTCTACAAGAGCTATCCACTAGATTTTGGAACATGGCTGTGAGGTCGGCTAATGATGTCAGACAATAAGCCCTGGCACACTTTGGGTCCAGTGCATTTTTCAAGGTGTCAGTTGAGGTGAAGGTTCCGTGCAAGCCAGCCAAGTTCTCAATCAAAGTTGGCAAACCAAGTAACTCCCTGTAATTGGCCCTATCTGAAATATCTTGGGTCTACGTAGACTTCTATCAATCAGCGGTCAGCAAGACCATTTACTGCTTTTATCTTCTTGAGTGATATGACTGGAGTACAGAATAGCGTTGGGATGTGTCTGATTTCCCTATACACATAGTGGAGATGTTTGTACCAAGTGTCAAGTTGTCAGGGCGGGCCCCATTTCTCGCTGTTGCTAAAACTGGAGTGTGTATAGCTAAGTGGTCTCTAGCTGGTGTGCCAGACACTCTGCTCCACGCCTGATACAGCGGCTAAATGTACATGTATGAACATAGTGTCGAGTGACTGGCTTACAGAATGCAATGAATTTGACAACCAAACGGCCCCAAACAGACTATTCCAAGCAACTGGTGGTAGGAGCAGACCTTGTCATCTTGTCTTCGCTCATCTTTAGTAACCCCTGAAAAATTATTCTGCAAGGTGCAGTGAACTCCAGAACCAAATACTGAACATGCTGGGCACAATTTGGTAAATCCGCTGAGACAGCACCTGTCTGTTGCAGGAATTACAAACAACTGAATGTGTACTAGATATGGGTTGCTTCCGGTCTGTTTGCATGAAGTACAAACAATTTCCAAATGCCGAGAATATTCATATTACACATAGACTTCATATCTACACTTCTATATTTAGCAAGTATTCAGGGAAAAGTACACTCGAAAACCACAACACAAAACAAAAGAAAAAAGTGTTGGTGCAACACCGGCAAAGTGGAGTCATGCCATGCAGATAGTGTAAATGATTATAGGCGTGGTCTGATTTAGATACTGGTTTTGCCACAACAGGACATAAAAGGTGCTTCCCCACACTGGCCCTATAAAAAGGCTTCTCAAGGCTACTTTGGGAAGTTCCTCTAGTGAGAGATTGTTGTCCCTAGACATCCTCTACGACCACTCAAAGACTTTTGCCCATTTGACAGACTTTGGAGAGGATGTCAATCATTGAACTTAGAAGCAATATGTGTTTTCAAACGAATTGCCCACCCATCAAGGGCTGTTTTGTGCTTTAAATCCCGCCTTGCTATGAGCGACACACGGCCAACTGCTAATGTGATGATCGGGGAGCCCTCAAACCTAGTAGTGATAACAGGACACTACAACTCACGATATGTGCCGGACACTACGGCCTCGTGCTGCGTCTCCGGCAGGCTTCCAACTGGATTTTCAGGCAGGATAATGCTCACCTACACGCAGCACGATTTTCCCAGCATATTCCCACCGAATTGCAACACGTTCTTGGCCTCCAATCGCAGATTTACTCAATTGAACAATTTGTTGGAACCGCTGAACACCAGCTTCGGAAACCCTACTCTGTGTAGGATCTACATGCCCCAGCTGCAATATCTCTGGGCAATGTGCCACAGATACCATACAGAACCTGTATCCTCCATGAAACACACCTTATCTCATCTTTGTATGCAACGAGAGGGGCCCCCACAGGGTTACTAGAGCCTCTTTTTTACAGTGGTGCTTGAAAGTTTGTGAACCCTTTAGAATTTTCCTATATTTCTTTTAAATATGACCTAAAACATGATCAGATTTTCACACAAGTCCTAAAATAGATAAAGAAAGCCAGTTACAATAAGAAACAAATATTTAATACTTGTCATTTATTTATATTGAGGAAAATGATCCCAATATTACCTATTAGTGAGTGCAAAGTATGTGAACCTTCTAAATTTGCAGTTAATGTTGAAGGTGAAATAAGAAGTCAGGTTTTTCAATCAGTGGGGGATGACAATCAGGTGTGAGTGGGCACCCTGGTTTATTTTAAGAACAGGGATTTATCAAAGTCTGCTCTTCCACACATGTTTGTGAAAGTGTAATCATGGAACGAACAAAAGGAGATTTTCCTGAGGAGCCTGAGAAAAAGTTGTTGATGCCATCGGGCTGTGAAAAGGTTACAAACCATCTCTAAAGAGTTTGGAACCTCCACTATCCCAGTCAACAGATGTGTGACAAATGAAAGAAAATAACTTCAAGACCATACATTTTTTATTCTTAGGTAAGCCGCCCCAGGAGTGGTCGACCACCAAAGATCACCCCGAGCCCGGCATGTGATATGTTTGCGAGTCAAAACGGAACCCCATGGTAACTTTCTAACAGAACTGAAGGCCTCTCTCACACTGGCTAATGTTAAGGTTTCAGGAGGTCCCCCCATCAGAAGAACACTGAACAACAATGGTGTGCATTGGCAGGGTTTGCAAAAAGAAAGCCACTGCTTCTCCCTAAAAGACATTGCTGCTCATCTCCATTATTGCTAATGATCACGTGGACATAGCCCGAAGCTAGTGGAGTAGATGTTTTGTGGATGGATGAGATACCAAAATAGAACTTTTTGGGTTTTAAAAAAAAAGCGTTATGTTATGGAGAAAGGAACCACTGCAATTCCAGCATAAGATCTGTGAAACATTGTGTTGGAAGTAGTAATCATGGTTTGGGCCTGCTTTTGCTCATCTGGCAGGACGGCATTCCACAACTTGATGGAACAAGGAATGTTCGGAATTATATCAGAGAATTCTAAATTAAAATGTCAGGACATCTGTCTCATGAACTAGAAGGTGGGCTGCAGCAGAACAACAACCCTAAACAAACAAGACGTTCTACCAAAGAATGGTTAAAAGAAGAATTAAAGGTAATGTTTTGATGGCCAAGTCAAATCCTGACCTAATCCAAATTCCGAATATGGTTTGTGAAAGGACCTGACAGTGAGCAGTTAATGTTGAGGAAACCCACCAACACTCCCAGAGCTGAAGGCTGTTCGTACGGAGGAATGGCTAAAATTTTCTCCCAGAGCCGTGTGCGCATAAGGACTGAATCACACCCAAAACAGTTACAGGATACTTTTAGTACTATGGAGTGAGGGATCCAAGTTTGAAATTGATTTGGTCCAAACTCACAATCAACAAAGTCATATATAAACAACAAATCTAATGGTGGCCTAAGACTTTTGCGCAGTACTATATGTAGAACTTGGTGTCTAACCAGCACGGTTTGGACAAAGGTCATTTCAAGTTCATGCAGCACACAGGGTTGATAACTCGTACTGAATTACAAGCCACATGACCCACTTTTGGTGTACTACCAAATGGCTATCCCACAGCTTGGCTATGTGCACATGTTTGTGCTGAAAGGGTGGAGTACTTCAGGAGTAGCCTCATTACATCATACATAAACTGATCAGTCAAAATCTCAAAACCACCTTGTTTCTACACTAACTGTCCACCAGCGCCACTTTCAATGTAGCTGCACTTTATGGTTCTATAATTACACTGTAGTGTAACAGATGACTGTAGTCCATCTGTTGCTCTGCATACCTTCTAAGACCCCTTTCACCCTGTTTCTTCAATGGCCAGGACTCCACAAGACCACACAGTATTTGGCTACCACCCTTGAGTTTGACATTGTGCAATTTGATGTGGTCTTTGCAAATACATACGCCTAGTCAGAGTAGCAACAGTAATGAATAGCATTTTTCACATGGACTGATCTCCTGAGCTTTTCTGGTCCTTTCATAGAGCTGGGTACCTCTACAACCCACATATTTAATAATATCTCATTAATTTGAATACACACCACAGAAAAAGTGGAGGCACTACTTACAGGGGGTGCGACTTGCATGCCATGGCACAGAGTTAGTCACAAATCCATGTTTGGAGGCTGCCACAATGACCCAGGTACCCGTACGGTACAGGAAGCTAACTGTAATGATGCCATTCTCCTCGGTTACTCCAGATGCCAGGGCAGATTGGTTTCCATACACCTGGATTGCTGCTTCCTTTAAAGGCGAGAGGTCAGTGTTGTCAAAGGCCTGGACTTTAATCGCCACCTCTGTAAAAGCAAGAGAAAAATAGAATATAAGAAACCAAACATCACCATGATGTGTGCTTGTGAGCCGCATCAACCTACATGTACCCTCTTATCTTCTGTGGGAACTTTGCAATTGGTCAGAATCGAAGGGAAATTGGGGGCTCCCAAGCGCACCTACATTCCAAAGGTGTACAAATTTGTGAACTCTCCTCTTCAGATAGGTCCACATTTTTTCAATGGGGTTCAAATCTGAGTGGCATAAACTTGGTCAAAACTTCTCATGGGCATGTCAAAATAGCAGCTGCAAGTTCAGCCATGACCCAGTTGAAGTTTCATAGGTGAGAACTTTCATTTAGTATCTTCTGTTACTTGTAAGTAGTGATAATATACATTCTAACATGCTTTGCAGCGCATCACAACACCAAGGATCCTTATGTATAAAATAAATTGTATTATGTTTGTTCCCGTTAGGTCTCACCATCTATATATTAAATTTGGCACTGACTGTTATGCCGGGTGTCCTACCAGACTTAACCCTCCCAAATTATCTGGGCACAGGACTGCCCTCTGGAACTGCCATTTCCAACAGCTGGCTCTACCCAATGAGTCACCAAATCTATAGATATTCACTGTGTGAACCACTGACCTGCAATAAACAATGGCGATCTTAAAAATAGTGGAAGTAAATGGCGTTCTAAACGGCTTTCTTACTTCTACCTACACCCCACACTTTTGTTTTATCTGGCGGTTAATATGCCCTCACAGGGGGGTCCAGAGCCTATCCCAACATTTTTTTTGTGTATAGAAGGATGTGTGCTTTTGTACAGTTTGACAGCTGGCCCAGTTTGTAAGGAACTGGTTCTCTGGATATAAAACAAAACTGGTGTTATTAGAATACATGTGACAAGCTTGCCAAAAGCAAATTTAGGGTGTAGTCATTCTGCTTGTCTAAAGATCTCAAAAGAAAGCTTTCACAAGTTCCTGGGGAGTCCAAGTGCCTCAGCATGTGTCAGTATTCTGAGAACAGTTATTGGTGTCATTGCTCACAGCCCATCATTTCCTGGTATATAATTTCCCCTTCCTGCCCAGTGGTAAAGCCCCAAGCCCTCGTGAATGCAGGACAGGGCCACAGCTTTTCAAATATTCCTTTTTACTGTAAGGTAGGAGTTATTGCAAGCACGGTCTGGTTTACAATACGGCCAGCTTGACCAATTGGACTGCATGGCAAAATGCTATACTGTAGTTCTTTATAGAGAAACATATTCCAAATTACAGAGGAACGTGACTGGGTCAACGTTATTTCTACTTTGAGGCCTGCCTTGGCATGCAACCGACATTCTTCATTTACTGCGTATTATTGACCTATAACGCTAACCCTACATCTAACCTTTAGTATCCTGTAGTCCACCCTCATTAAGATTTTTAAATAAAACCTCCATTTTTTTAAAGGCCATATATGTGAGGAGCCCGTCAAATGTCCTCTTTCCTATATTTCCATGTACAAAATAGGACATCTGAGCCTTACAAAAAAAGGCTATTTTCCGTCCAGCATTGACAGTCCCAGGTGTTTTTAATAGCTCCACAGCACGCTGTGTCTAATCAACTCATACACTGCAGTGCTGGGAATGACCACCACTCCAATAGCACCTGATCGTAGTGGTCTATGGGGATTCTGACCGTAGCATTATAGAATAAAGGAGACTGACAAAATGTTAACATAAACGATGGAGTACTTGTAGAAACACAAAATAAAGTTCACACCCACTGCAGGTATTTATAGCCCCATCACCCTCGGTGCAATCAATAACTACCACCTTAACCAGGGGGACTACATTTTTGTCCGGTAGCTGAATTTGGGGGGGGGGGAAAATCTGGTTCATATGTACACCGAAACACTTATTGCCTCAGGTTGGTTCTTTGCGCTCAGTAAATTTAGATTATCTGTGCATGTTCAAGCTGAAATTATGTTTACTTCATGCCTTTTCCATGCCTTTCAACATTTGAAAGCGTTATTTTTGCTGAATGCAGGGAATTGTTTTATGTATGTACCTCTCTCCATAAAACCCTTTTCCTTAACTCCACTAAACTTGTCTTTTCTGAAGGCCTTCCCCGTAAAGCCCCCTCCCGATGGATGCTACCTTGCCCTTCACTGCCCAGCTGGAACCATCATCAGCACATCTCCAGTTTAACAACCACTAATCACAACCTACACGGAGTAGTACGAAGACTGGGAAATGGAGTTTAGGGTCAAGGGGGGTGGAGTGGTTGGGGTGGGTGGGGGTGGGGGGGGGGGGGGGTGGGGGGGGGGGGGGGAAAAATAAAGCATCACTGGATTGGCTTCAGTGAAAGAATCTTCAGAATGCCCAGTGAGTGGATTATGCAGCATACAAGAATCATCTGCTGTCTATTTTTGCTGTGAATTTATACCTGAGTCGTGTGAAGAATTCAAACACTGAAGCAAGCCAAATTGAAATGCAGTCAAACTACAAACTGCAAATTATAAACGAAGATGCCAGGCAATAGATTATCACTTATTTTTAATTATTTGAACCTTTTAAACCAGGACTGCGGGAGCTCTGGCGCCTATCCCTGGAGAACACAGGGTGCAATCATAACCATTCACTAGAGGGGACACCAGTTCAATCTGTCATGTATGTACAAGCAACTAGTATATCTGCTATATAACAGATATTATTGTCGGTTTTCACAAGCATGTGTGTAGAATCAGTTCTAAAGCTTAATGGTCGACTTTCATTTTGGGAGTCTGGAAATTGGTTCCATTTGGGACTAGCTAGTACTTCCCCTTTTAAATATTCAGACAGCCTTTTATGTTGTTAATATCTTATGGGTTTCATCTTTATAAACAGTTTCAGTTAATGATATAGTTCCAAACTGAAAGTAATTTCTAGATTTATTGCTTAATACATGAATTATGGAGGAATTTAGGAATACACACAGCTCATTGTGAAACATCTTTAAAAAATGCAAATCGTGCTAAAGGTCCTTGAAAAAAAATAATTATTTCGTCTGAGACAGGTGAACTGGTTTAGTTCAACTGAAATATTTGAATTGAATATCTATTTTCCATTACTTTCAATATAGTACTTTATTTCACTTTGCAAAAATCTTATTCATTTTACTATAAACTATAATATACAAATCAAGCTGAGGATGGTAACAATATACATTACGAAAATATTAACATAAATTAACTACTTACAAAATATTATTAGTACTTGTAGCAGTGCTACAACATTAAACTCAGCAAGATCCAATAATGCTAGGGAAATTTTTTAGGAAAAATCCAAATGCTACAACTGGCAGTATCAAAAATATAGATTCAATCATTTCGCTTTCAATTTGCATTTTAGATTACTTAAAGGAGGAAGTTGAGAAAAACTTGTTCAGATTATTATTAATTACCAAGGAAATGTAAGGTGGAAACAGTGTCGAATACATCCTGCCATTGAAAAGCAAGGTTCAGTCAGTTCAGTCTAGCTGTTCAGGAAGCAAATGGATCCCAACTGAGCTTGTATGAAGCTGGGAATGACCTCCTATGTTGTAGTTTTGGAGCAGAAAGCTAGATTCCCAGACTTGAGTTGCAGCATAAACTTCTGAGACCCTCAGATTCTATCTGAGACAAATTTATGGATCCTTGACTAGCACTTTTGAGTTCAAAACTTGACTTGTTAATTTGCTGGTCTGAATCCATTGCAAAAAAAACATTAAAAATAAGAAGAGCAATAAAAAAAATACTGTTGTACTTAACCAGAGTAAGTTATCACTGGAATTACAGTTGTGCACTTGTGCTTATTCTAGAAATGCTCACATGTATTGCAAATGTATTTTATATAAAATGCGTTTAGAACGGTCCTCAAGAGCAGGAACAGGGCTTCCCTGGTGACTCACCAATGGGTTGGATTAGATGACTGACTGGTGGCAGCAAAGATTTGTGCCATGGCAGGTCAACATGGAGATATCTTACCAGAAATGTTAACAACATTGTAAAACATACTTCAAATACCTACTGTATAACTTGACATATATAATCACCACTCACTAGCACTGGCTAGACAGCACCTCTAAGGTAACGTACCTCAAGTCATCCTCCTCAGTGTCCTGATTAGACAATTTGAGTTCACATAAATGAGTTCTCCTGGCCTACAGCTTTACATGCTGTCCACTGTAATCATAATCATGCATTGGAAATGTCACACACTCTCTGTAACCATTCATTTAAAAGGTGCGGCTTTGCTGGGGTTTGCCATGTAGAGCGATTTCCAAGGTAATAAAAGGGTTTACAAGACCTCTGGGAGGAAACGAGTCCCAGCAGCGGTTTGAGTCAGCACTGTCTGCCTCGAAACATCTGCGTAGCCTTGAAACAGAACATGAAGTTTTATTTAAAAGAAGGGAAAAAAAAGAAAAGCTATGACATTTTCCCCACTCCTTATTCATTCTTCTTGTGGTTCCCATTAAATGCTCATGGTGACTTTATTTGAAGAAAGCTGAAAGTCTTAATTAAAAGATTTTTGCTGAAGTGTTCGAATGCTGGTAATTAATTATACAGCCAAGCTGCCTCACTTGATGTTAATACGGGAAACGCTGTGTAATTACATTTTGTC
>JAJAGP010005188.1:14001-36526 GCA_025084515.1 Ancistrus triradiatus
GAAATAAAATCAGACTAACACCTGTAAAAGAGGAAATCCAGATAAGGATTTTTATTCTTCCAATGTCTGAGCTGGGGTTAGACAGTTAAAAACTTCCTGCATCTCTCATTTAGGTTCATCAAAGGTGACTGGAACTAACAAAATCCAATTCTATCATTAATCAGCACAGATTCAGTCAGTGAATACTGACTTCATTTGTTGCTAGTGAAAGAAATCAATTAGCAGTTCATTATCAATCAGCCCAGATTCTAATAAAATCATGAGCTTTACTGCTGAATAATATTATCCCGCACTGAGCAGCCCAGGTGCAAATGGCTGCTTTCAGGCAGATTAATTGTAGCAACACATCATTAATATGTATGGAATGATTAAAGCTGCAACTGAAAGGCTTGTACCCATGGCTAAATATGCATCGGTCAGGCTCCCGGGAGCTGTCCTGACAAGGTTACATGGAGTCGCCACCCTCAGCTGCATCAAAACCCCAATCCCTCATATTCAGTAAACATCTGTGGGAGGTTTTCTCAACACACTGAAACACAACTGTAGAGCCCGTATTAACACCTGTTTGCCAATTTGTGTTCAAACGAGAGCAAATGAAGTTAAAAAAGGTTAATTCTGATTCATATTGCAGAAAATCAGAATTTGCAAGGAAAATGTGTGTCAGGGAGCCAGGCTAAAAATGGACTCAAACATTCATTCATTCATTCATTCAGTCACTTGATTGAAGTCCTGTACACACTTGTTGAACTGTGACACATGCTGCATGACACAAGTGAAACTCAAGGAATCAAGGACAGCCTGTCCAGGTTTAGATCCAAACCAGTTAAAAAGTAACCCCCAGTATTACAAGCAGAGCCAACAGAAAATAATCAAAAATCTTGCAAAGGAAAGCATAAATATTATTCAGAGCAGAGCTTGAGGGTCAGCATCACTGCATCCAAACCAAATGGGATATTCTTTTTGATGAGGATGGCAACCCCACTGGCCTTTGAGATAAATGAAGCTTGAAGTTCTTGGCCCTGAGCTTACAATGCGTCATGGGGTCTATACGTGTCTCGATGGAACACCATGTCTGCTTTGAGTGGCTTTAAATGGCAAAATTCTCCTCCATTCTTAAGCAGATGACCCCAGGCCTTTAATAATTCAACTCGCCGAGGTATCAACAGGGTAAGACTAGGCAGGTGATGTCATTTAATGCACATAACAAAAAACTCTGCGGGTCCATACCCAGGGAGGGAAGGAGGAAATGGGCAGGCCAGGGGCTGTCAAAGGCGAGAAGGGACGACAAGGACAAAACTTCCTCCCTTTATTCCCTTTCACCCCACAAACCCAACCCCCCACACTGAGGCAGAAAGCATGGCAGAATATGCCACTTAACTAAAGCCACCACTGACCAGCTCCAGAAGCAATCCAAAAGAAGGTACAAATTTAAGTATCACTTTTCCAGTGCTTCACAATAGGTGGTAATATTATTAGGTGAATATGTAGGCACTTAGCCCAAACCAAAGATATATTAAATCTTCGAAACATGGGCTAAATCAAGCTCAAACGTGTGTTGTCAATGCCGTATCAAACATTAGGTCATAAAATTGTTCCAAAATTCAAAATGGACTTCACACAGGAGACAACACTTCTTTTCTGAATAAAGCTCAGTATTTTTCTTTAACACAATGTCCATGAACCGTCTCAATTCTCTTGTAATTCATGCATCAAGTCTGAAGACTGCCTTCTTTCATCCATGATGGAGTTGGTGAAATTTGGGAAAATAAACACACTCTGAACTTGACACTGGAGAGAGCCTGAGATGCAAGTCTTAGAATCTTCTACTTAATGTGACAAAGATGGACGTGAGCAATAACTGTTTGGAGCTGTGTTAATTTCGTTGACGAATGATTTATGTCATTGCAAATGCACTCTTAAGTTCATCATGTTGAAGCCAATATTTCAGCAAAGTAGGGATTAAAATATGTCTCCAGTTGCGACATGGATATATTTTACTTTGCCCAAAAACTGTTCATACCATCTTTAAGCAGTATTCAAATAACAACTCCGTTTTATACTGGAATTATGAATAAATGCATATAGAGCATGCACATATCTCTGATCTTCTGATCTTAAATGTTTAATAAAGCTCATAATATATCATTTATTCTATTCTACAATATCTTCTGAGCATGCACATCGAATTTGAAGCAGATTGATGGAAATTGAGTATTGTCAACCACTTTACTGTATACTGTTATTATCAATGCATTCATACAGACCTGAGCTTATATTTTAATTAAGTCTTACAATATATCATTCATTCCAGCTTGACTCTATTCTAGAACATCTGCTGAATGTCCACACCAAATTTGAAGCAGCTCTATGGTGGAAATGGTGAGTTATAACCACTTTAATGTATTCTATTATGATCAGTACATGAATGTAGATGTTTCATTTCGTCTAAGTGACTATAATGACTTAAATAATTCAAGGGAAATGTTAAAAAATGTATTGCATGCATTCCTTTACATGTCATATTTTAGTCAACTGAATCTACTGTAGATTTAGTCGACTATAATCTTATTATAATTAGTCGACTAAAACTAAGAACAATTCAAATGACTAAATTATGACTAAAACTAAATTGTGTTTTAGTCAAAAGACTATGACTAGAAGTAAATCTAAATTTGCTGTCAAAATTAGCACTGCTTTGGAGTTATGTGTGAGCAATCCAAATGCAAGGACATGTTGAATTTTACTTGACCCAGAAGCCTTGGATAGAATACAGTAGTAGAATTTGGTAGAAGAGCTGGAAGAATTTCTGATAGTCCTAATATTGTTTCATCTCGACTAAACACAATGGAAAAATACACATTAGAGGGCGTTGACATAGGGGTGGGCGATATGGTAAAAATATTAGATTTAAATTATATTACAATTAAAGACATTTTCACGATACGTGATCGCAGACAAAATGCATCATTAGCGACAAATTCTTAAAAACTACTATTCAAATATTATCCCATACTTAGTAAAGTGATTTATATAAAAAATGTGCTGCATTTCATCCAATTAAACAGGACTAATTACACTTTATAATAAAACAAGGAGCTGGTCAGTGCTCTTTAAACACTGACGATATCCTAGACAAAAGCATATCGTCTATCACAATAACAAAATTTATTAACATACGATAAAATATCTTCATACTGCCCACCCATACGTTGACAAACTTAATTTAACAAAAAAGTCTCATGGGATGGAAAAAAAAGTGGTTTATTAGCTCGGTACTGGAGCCAATGCTTCAAGCCTTCTCCATCCAACGCTGGGTTCCCCCATATTTATTCATTTTCTATACCCACTAATACATGGTGGCCTACCAGCACCACAGAACGCAAGTTAGGAACCAACGTGGGCTGTGGTAGCCTAGTGGTTAAGTTACTGGACTCTGGACCTCCGCCAAGCTGCCACTGTTGGGTCCTTGAGCAAGACCCTTAACCCACAATTGCTTGGATTGTAAGACTGTATCAATTGTAAGTCGCTCTGGATAAGGGCGTCTGCTAAATGCTGTAAATGTAAACCCTAGTCAGGCTGCCAGCCCATTGCAGGCCACACATGCACAAACACATACTCACTCACACTGGGATACTTAAAAGGTGCAAATTGGATTTTGAATGCTGGACGAAACCAGAGGAAACTCACAAATACATGTTGAAAACACACAAGCTGCACACAGAGAGCAGCTGGGCCAACACCTCTGGAGCTGTGAGACAAGAGACAAAACTTGACTGACTTCAGCTACTCTCTAGTGTGAATGCAAGGCCTTTTCACACGGAGTCCGATTTTTCTGGACGAAAAAACCCACGTCAAGTTTTGAAAAAGAACACGTATATTAATGCCGTCCTGCACAACGAGTCCGAAATTGACAGATTGCAATGCTGGTAACGTTTTTAATCGGAGTCTGTTCTAATTTCTGCATCGTTCGGATGCGTTTAATATCAGGCTGACCAATCAGAGCTCGGTTGTCAGCCAGAACAGCCCATCCTGCTAATAGCAGGGCACAAGAACTTACAGTGGGGCAAAAAAGTATTTAGTCAGCCACTGATTGTGCAAGTTCTCCTACTTAGATGAGAGAGGTCTCTAATTTCCATCAAAATAAGCTGTGGAAGAACCAATCTGCAAAAACTTAACTGTAATATACAATCAATACAGTAATTAAAATAAAAATAATGTAGGCTTTCACTTCAAAAAGTACAATTTAAAGACATGTCTATTCATTCATCTTAGTCAAAAGAAAATTTGCATAACTGGGATTTAAACTAACAACCTCATGATTGCCCTTCCAGAGCCTTAACCACTGAGCCTCAAATACTCCGTGTTGTACAGCATGTGAATCAAGAAGCTTCCAATACAACAATTTAAAGTTCTTGCTTTAAAGTTAGTAAAATTCCTAAGAATGAAAGCCTGGCCAAAATGTCTGTGGTTCAGAGTCTGGGTTTACGAAGAACCCATGGTTACTTTGTGGCATGTGTAACCGCAAGCAAATGAGATGCAGGATCATCGCCAGCCATGAAAGAGGGAGAAAATGAGTGGAAGCAGAGAGCCGGCTCATAGCTCACATTAATATTCCGCTAATGTCCCTGTGGAAGCAAAGAGTTCCTGCTAAAGAGTTTGCACAAACATCTCTGACAGACTCTGAACTCAGGACCAGCAGCTCGGCTGTTTGACTTGTGCTGCCATTACTTCTGGTACCATTCCTCTTGAGAAGCCAAAAAATAGTCCAGTTTTTTAGACCTATGCACCTGCTGTACATGGGATAGTTACTTCATGTTGCATTAAATCTCACATATTAAAGTGCTAAGTGACAGATGGTAACTGGCAATCAAATTATAGAACTCGGCAGCCAACTGTCATTTTGATATAGTCACTCCGAGCTCCTTTTTCCATGAACTGATTCTATTATTTTGTGATGTTTATTCTAATGAGCATATTAGACAGTTATGTCCTGACGAAAGTTGTTTTAAATGTGCTTCCTATACAAAACTTCACAAATATGTCTGGCAAGTGTTAAAAACCTTGAGCAAAACTAAACCTTGCAGTATGCATTGTGTTCCCCCAGGAAAAAATGTACTGGGAAATTTGACAGTAGAACTATGAAGTGGCCAAATTACCACCAAAATTCATAGTACAACTGTGAAATAATTCATGGTCAGTTCATAGTCCACCAAGTTTACAGTTGTACAATGAAATTTCACAGTTTTACCATGAATTGGCCAAATTGCCATCAAAAATTCATAGTAGAACTGTGAACTTCATGGTCAAACTGTGAAAGTTCACATTAAAACTGTCAAGCAATTCACAGTTACTATGAAAATTCCCAGTATATTTTTCCTGGGTCAAAGTGCCATCTTCGAGACCTATGCCATTTTCCCAATTAATCCACCTTTATTTTGTAAACTTTTCAATTTTAGATAAACAGTATGTGCCAACAGTCCTAATGAAAACACTTATATTTTGCATTTTTCTGAAATTTATTTATTCTTCATAACCAACCATAGAATCAGTATAACAATTTACCTAAAAATGACTCATTACGTACTTTCCTCAAAAGTCACCTTACCCAAACCCCATCAGGCATTTATGGGGGCATTTGAAGTCTGAGAAAGCCAAAAATTCAGTAACATCACAAGCGAAAATCATGCTAGCACAACTTGAATCATCAGATTTTAGGTAAACTTTTTTGATTTTATTAAATTAGTTTCTAAACTTTTCACTCAAGTTCTTATGTTGATGATATGATTTGTAATGAAAAAGGGTGTATTAAATTCAAGAAATATACAAAATAGAAGCATGATCGCCAGTGGCTTAAGATTTTTGGCCATCACTGCATGAAAATCCTAACACACTTAAATTAGTAGTCAGTTGCTACCAAAAGTATGGAAATCTACTTAAGGGAAACTTCATTAGAATTTTCATCTAATTGTTCCTCTAAATAAATTATGTATTTGTGTGTGGTTTGCATTAACGTGGAACTTTCTTTGGTTCATACATATTAAACATATATTAAAATCACAAATCTGTAAATTTATTTAATACTTATGTTTTATACCTAGGACATTTTATGGAGTAAACTCAAGGGGTTTTGTTTTGGGAGCAGTATGTTTACATGCTGACAATGTTAATACGTTCCTTACCATTTATATGCGTCACAAAGCATGTGTGACGGAATCTGTTAACTGTTTACGAGCATAGTGTAAATATTTGTTTATTGGCACTTTCCACTAACACACTAACATAAGTAGCCTGATTAATAAAGACATTCAAGAAAAATAGAAGCATGATCATTAGTGGGTCCAGACTTTTGCCATCACTGCATGAAAGTCCTCATAAACAATTTGTTACCAAAAGTATGGAAATCTGCTTAATTAAGGGGCATTTCATTAGCATTTTCATCCAATTGTTACTTAATAAATAACCTCTAAATATATAATGTATTTGTGTACGGCTTCTTTCAGTTTTCATGAACGTGGAACTTTTGTGGTTCATACATATTCAAATCCTGAATCTGCCGACAAATTTATGTTTCATACTATTTACATTACATTTACAGCATTTAGCAGACACCCTTATACAGAGCGACTTACAATTGATACAGTCTTACAATCCAAGCAATTGTGGATTGTTCAAGGACCCAACAGTGGCAGAAGTGAGATTTGAACCCTGGACCTTTTGGTCCATAGTCCAGTACCTTAACCGCTAGGCTACCACAGTCCCCAAGTAGGTAAGTAATAAAGAAATCCAAGTAAAATGCAAAACAGAAACATGATCACTAGTGGTTTCAGACTTTTGGCCATCGCTGCATGAATCTGTATAGAAAGTCCTAATATGTACATTAAATTTCTTAGTCAGTTGCAACCAAAAGTATGGAAATCTACTTAATGAAGGGACACTTCTTTAGAATAAATATATACACAGTTCCTTTCAGTTTTCATGAACATGTGGAACATTTGTGGTTCAAACATATTAAAATCCTGAATCTGTAGACAAATCTATTCAATAGTTATGCTTTATACATGTGTTTTGGGAAAAGTATGTTTGTGTTAACAAATGTAATACATTCCCTTAGTATTTATATGGTCAATAACCCATGTGTGAACATATCTGTAATTGTTTAGGAGCATGGTGTAAATGTTAATTGCCACTTTCCTGTAACACCCTCAAAAGTAAGCAAATAATAAAGAAACAAACCAAGAACCCAATGCAGAAATGGATCCATTATGTGCATGCACAGTCATTATTACACTTTATTGTAATGCATCCCGTTATAACTAAAGGTATGGGCCAGAACTTTGTATACATAGCTAATATTATTCAGCAATTTCCTCTTGTTTGGTTTGGATTAACAAAAAGTGAAGGTGCTTTATCCACATTTACAAGACGATCAAATCACTGCGATCTTCTGGCTGATCTGAAAGATAATCAGGTTGTTTATGTCAAGATTAAGACACTGAAACCTCAACCAGAACAGAAAAGAAACTTTATTGAATTGATAAGATGTCATTCCTGAATATCTGAGACCGTTTAGCGCTTGATGTTTGAGTGGAAACTGATTTCTCGCCGATGCTACGATCCCGAATAGTCAAAGTAACGCTGAAGAACTCACCGACTGCGCCTCGCTCCGCTCCACAATCCTCCCAAACACCGCAAACCACCAGCGCGACCGCAAACAAACGATAAATCCACAGAGGCCGCATTCTTCCAGCAACATCACACAAACGTCCGAGGCGCCACTGCGTCCATGTTTCCTGCTCTGGAGGGCACAGTGAACCAGGGGATGCCACTTTCGCCCAACCCTTCCCTCCTGCTCTCGGCTCCGCGTTTCTATTGTCCTGTGCAGGAGGGGAGGGGGGAAGAGGGCGCGAAGCTGAGCGCGTTCCCGTATAGTGTCAGGCGCAATCTCGTATAGTAAGAAGCGCGCTCCCGTGCACCTGGAGTACACTCACGCGCCCTCTGCTGACACGCTAATACTGAATATGCAGGACTATTTATTTATGTCAGCAGCCATGAGGGCCTGCGTACTGTTTTAATATGTGTTTGTAAAAGTTGTTTTCAGTTATGCGTCGAATAAGTCCGTTCGGATATGAATTCTGTGGTCTGATAAGGATATTATCCTTCTTTTTAAGGTCTTAAGCCGTAGACTACTACTTGCCACATACATTAGCTGTTGTAGTACAGCAGGTATAAGGACACACAAAAGCACAGCCTCTGGTAAAGCAAGTTTTTATTAAACACAAAGTTTAACACACATTATACACGTGGCGTCAGTGCAAGCACAATGAATGCTGAGCAAGACCACTGGCTGGTACTGCAGTCAAATATTATCAATAAAGTATTGACAATACTAATGGATAGTAATCTATCAATATAGTGTGTTTCTTTTCTATTTCAAACACACACACACTGTTTTCTGCAAAGGGGACAGGACGACTGATCCGTGTTAAGGGAAGAATGAACGGGCCATGTATCGTGAGATTTTAAGCCAAAACCTCCTTCCATCAGTGAGAGCATGAAGATGGAACGTGGCTGGGTCTTCCGACATGACAATGATCCCAAACACACCGCTCGACCAACGAAGGAGTTGGCTCCGTAAAAAGCATTTCGAGGTCCTGGAGTGGGTCTAGCCAGTCTCCAGACCTCAACCCCATAGAAAATTTGTGGAGGGAGTTGAAAGTTCGTGTTGCCCCAAACACATCACTGCTCTAGAGGAGATCTGCATGGGAGGAATGGGCCAAAAATACCAGCTACAGTGTGTGCAAACCTGGTGAAAGACTTACAGGAAACGTTTGACCTCTATCATGCCAACAAAGGTTATATTACAAAGTATTGAGCTTGAACCTAAAAAACTTGACCTAAAAATACTTTGACCAAATACTTATTTTCCACCACAATTTTACAATTAAATTCTTTAAAAACCCTACAATGTGATTTCCTGGATTTTTTTTTTTTCTCATTTTGTCTCTCATAGTTGAAGTGTAGCTATGATGAAAATTACAGACCTCTCATTTTTCTAAGTAGGAGAACTTGCACAATCAGTGGCTGACTAAATACTTTTTTGCCCCACTGTATATATATATATATATATATATATATATATATATATATATATATATATTAGATATCGTTTATGTTATATATATATATATATATATATATATATATATATATAAATAATACATGACACATAACATATATATATATATATATGTGTGTGTGTGTGTGTGTGTGTGTGTGTGTGTGTGGTTAGAACCAGTCAAGCCCAGCATTAGGCTTTATCTTCATGCTTCACTAACATGTCTGATGTAACTTAATTAAAGTATGTTTACTGTTTTGTTTAAATTAAAATATGTATAGCCAGTAAAAATATACAACAAGCGTACAATGTATTTAGGGCTATAGAATGATTTGTTTCTGACCTGACTTGCCTATGAGAAAGATTTATGAAAGAGGTTCAGGGACAAGTGTAAGGACGCTGTGTTAACTTGCAGCAGTGACATATCTGCAGTTAGCTTTACTGAGGTAAGTAAAGCAGCTAATTAAGCTAATTAAGCAAAGGATCTAGCTAATAACACAAAGTTATATCATGATAAAATATGTTCTAAGCAGGGCTTAACTCAATCAGTGGACCTGTAAACTGAACACCGACACCTGTGCATAACAAAAAGTATGTATCTAAGCTAAAGGACATATTTGTCCTATCCATCGAGAGGTCCTATGGGTAACAATACAAACAGTACATTCATGAAAACGTTCCAGAGGTGCCAATACTTATACAAGACAGTGTATTATTGCAGGACTACAAGCCCACAAGCTGCATTGCATGTGGCATTTGAATATCTGAAATGCTGTTTTAATGTTAGGGACTGGTCTTTGAATGAGATTTCTTCATACTCTGATTGTTCTTGCCTTAATGCTGTGAGTGGCATCATCATCATGTTCATCAGTCGGTGGAAGCCTGCGTTGAAAAATCCCATCTGCAGAAGAGATAGCTCGCTCGTATTAGAAACGTGGCTAATGTCGTTTTCCATAGCGACCAAACAGTTAAGCAGATTAATGTAAGGGTCTTGGTCAAGCGCCCAAGAGTGGCAGCTTGCTTGTCAGAGATGGGATTTGACTTAACGATTTTTACTACTGAGCCACCACTATTATCAGGACAATGCAAAGATAATACAGCAGCACCACACAGCGTGGCGCATTGCCCTCTAGCGTCCATAGCATGAATGTACCTTCCAGAAGATGACGCTTAGCAAAGCCAGGAGAAGGAGTCCAGCAATAATAGATACCACAATCCACCACACCGGCACTTTCTCCTGGCCATCAGGACGCCTCCAAACGACAGTGGTGTTCGTCTGCCAAAAAACAGAGATCACTGACATTTGATTCATTTCGTGGTAATTAGTCTCAGAGTTAAGAGAAACACACCTCTGCCTCGCCACGAGGCAGGACGTTTGGCTGGATCCTGGATGGCACATCGACTACCTCATAGTGAGCAGTGGACTGGAGGACATAGTTCACGTATGGCATCTAAAGAAGCAGAAAAAAAGAACTGAATGATTCTTTCTACCACAAATGTTTCAGGTTGTTTTATTTGAATCTATGTAAACAAGCAAATTCACAATATATGCCCAATTCGAGATGCAGTGGTTCACCAAACATGTAGCCTTCATTCCCCATGAGAAGTCAAAATGGAGGGGATTTGCATCGTTTTTGTATATAAGTCCATTTCACGACTGCTGAACAACTGTACAATAATAATCACATACATTATTGGTGTGTTGAGATAAGATTTGGCTTCTTAATAAATACTCACTGATACCAAAACGTTTTAACTGTATGATTTTGCAGATTTGAAACTGCCACATAGCATGGCTAGACATCCTGATAAACACAGCAACAGCACCCCCTTTAGGAACCACTGTGTTATGGTATTAGTGTATCAGGTAAGCGTACTGTGTGTGATCGTCAATGTGTGCTTGGCTGAAAGACAAAACTCATACACAGGTTACCATGGTGGTGGGATAGCATCTTAGGCCATTGTTTCACCTATTACTAAGTTGCTTTTGTTCATTATTAAGTTGTTTATGGTCAATTCACTCATTATTAAGTTGTAGCTTAATATTAAGTTGCTTGGTGTTTAGATTTATTGATGGTATTAAGCTGTTTTTGTTTAATTTTTGTCTTACATTACAGTGAAACCAATTTCCAGTTTATTTGATAAAGTTATCTTCCATATTATCATACAAATACCAGTCATTCCTAACCTGTAAGAAGTTGTGAACCCACAGACGTGCAGCCACTCGCACTATGGCTCTGGCATCTCTCGGTAGTGCTGCAGCCACACAGATGAATGTCACACATGGATCGCCAGTTGAGCAGTTCTACAAAAAGACACACAAAAGATAGACCTTGAAAACACAAAGTAATAGGAAAAGTGTGCACTTATAAGTGAAAAGAATGTAAGCCTGGACTCACAACTGGGAGTTTTTTTGGCTTTTACATATGTGAATGATGAATGCTTTTGTTCATATTTTTAATTCTTCTTTTCTATTTGTTGAGGATTTTCTTTTTTGCTGTGCTGTTTTTAAAGAAAGGAAGAAGCTCTCTAACAGGAAACAATACAGTACACTACAAAATAACGTAAAGGTTTCCAAAACAAGCCAATAACTAGGTGGATTTGTTTTTTTAAATTGACCTAAATGTGCATTGGTGACTTACTGTGTATCAGTGTAAGAAATAGCGCCCTCTACGGGACATATTGCCAACTTGCCACCGTACTCCTGGAAATCCTCCCCAGGTAAAAGAGGATAAATGAGTAGATGAAAAATACATTTCATAGCTAGGCTATTACAGATAAAGTTGCATGACAGGTTAAGGTACTTGATTATCAGTGGTTAAATGCTGACCAGAAAATTGAAGGTTCAAGTCCCAGTGCTGCCACAAATGGACTCAATCTTTTAAGAATATACGTTTAAGCTGCTCTGAATAAAAATGGCTGCTAAATGTAAATGTTGCTTTGTGATAATTTGTATTAATGAAGTAAACTCATAGTCATTTGAGGAGACAGAGTAATGACCATACTGAAACAGGTATAAGACCCCATGTTAATTAAATGAAAACTGATGTTTACTTAACTAATTTATTTATTTATTTATTTATTTATTTTTACCACATGCACGGTTGTTCTGCGAAGCTGTCCTGGCTGCTCCTGCTGCTGCGCTTGTTGCACCTCCCTTTTGTTAATATGGTGAGCTGGCGCAACAGTAGTATTTACAGGCTCTGACTTCACAAGCTGTGGATAATAAGAGCAATATTAAAAGAAATGTCTTAGCAAGCTAAAGCATTGACTGTGTTTATAATTCACACCAAATACTACAAAGACAGGAAAAGTCCATGTCATTGCACAGGTATGCCTCATTCAGTTACTTTTTTTTTTAAAAACAACTAAACATATTTGTGTGGCACTCGGGTGACTCAGAGGTCTAAGACAAGTCATGTACAGATCATGACCTTATGATAATAATAGTAGTAATAATAACAATAATAATGTTGTTGTTGTTCTTCTTCTTGTTATTATTATTATTAATTTTATGAGCACGGACACTTTTAGTACACTGACACAAATATGTACTCTGAACACTACAATCGCCATGCTGGCTTCACCTACATATACCTAGAACTGCTGAGCACTGGTCACAACCAAAGGTAACATTCTCTTTCCATAAAGAAAACTTTCCTGAAGAGCCAAAGGGCAACCAATAATGATTGATTCCCATATTTTGGGAACCAAAAACTAACATTCACATTTGTTCTGGGAAAGGCAAGAGACCGAGAGGAAGACCAAAGAGGAGTTATTTGGTTGTGGTAAATGAAGATATGCAGGGAGTTAGGGTGAGAGTAGAGGACGTGGAGGACAGGGTGAGGTGGAAACGTTTAACTCGCTGTGGCGACCCCTGATAAAGGGAGAAACCGAAAGAAGAAGAAGAAGATATTGCCTGTAACAAAGCCACTTTGGCAGCCGTCAATATTGCCCCACGTTTCTTTTCTCAGTTTGTTCGGCTGATAAGAATACTTTCCATTTACCACCCCTAATGTGTCTGTCTCGTCTTGTCCACTCATCTATTCTCGAATCAAGACCGAGTTAAACTTTTGAATTTGAAGTCCTGGTTGACGTTGTATCGCCTTACGTCCAGCAGGGGGCTCTCTCACCTCGAGTGGATCAATGTTGGCGGAGCTCGTGTTGCAGGTCAGGAGCTCCTCTGAAGCACTGGTGAACACATAAAGCACGTAGGAGCCATTGTGCTGTACAGGGAATTGCAGTCGGAGCCTGGCATTGACCGGGCTCGGCCCCATGTTCCTTAACTGAGTGAACAGACAGTAAACAATGAACAGCTGCTAACAGCTTAAAAGCAAGCTGTTTGCATATTTAGTGCTTTCTAACCATGCATAAATTGTCTTTATTTATACCCAAGTAAACTTTTTAGCTTGTTTTACATTTATAGTCTTTAGCAGTCACACGTATCCAGAACCACAACTTACAGCTGAGCTGAACAGGTGAAGGTAAGGGCTTATACTCGACCAACTGACCATCTTCTGATTAGTAGTTCTTACATGTTATTGGTCTGTGGATTCGTTAGGTTTATTCTCTGCTGCTGGGTGTTTCTCTCTCCACTATTGGCAGCAGTAGGAAGTATTGGGATTCCAACCAGACCGCCTGGACCAGCCTATCTACTAATGGCTGCACAATAGAGGTCTCATGCAGCAAACCAGCAGTGACAGCAACTTTTTATTGAGGTCTAAAGGGAGCCAATGGCAGCCTTTTTGTCTGCATTTACAGCAGGTATTCATTTACATTTATGTCATTTAGCAGATTCCCTTACAATTGATACAATCTTACAATCCAAGCAATTGTGGGTTGAGGGCCTTGCTCAGTGACCCAACAGTGGCAGCTTGACAGAGGTGTGAGTTGAACCCTGGACTTTCTGGTCCATAGTCCAGTACCTTAACCTCTTGTCATTACCATATCTGCAGCGTGGCTGTCTTTCTTTTACATATTTGTGGATGTCCATTATTTCATGACAAAAACCGAAAGAAACTCGCTCTGACTGAAAGCGTTCAAGCTTTCAAAAAGATGCCTGGTCATTATGGGAAATGTAGTGCCGATGGTAAATTCGCATAGCGTGTACTGTAGTTCTACTCAGATATCCAAGATATGTATATAATGTCATTATGCCATTGATAAAACATCAGATCTAATGTTGGCTTAAGACTTTTGCACAGTACTATAACATACAAACAAACACTTTTGAAAAACAGCCGTACAAATGTAAATGTTTTCAGCTCTGACTTTGAACCACTTCAATATAATACTGTAACTAAAACCATGCTGCGCTGTAAGTTTAGTAATACCTCATACACATGCTCTACAAGAGGGCCCACGTCATCCAAATTCTTTGGGTGAGGATTCGGTTTCCATTTGGCAATTGGCAGGACACACTCAGAAGGGGATGAGACTCTGCATTCCACATATAGATCACAACAATTCTGTCATAATTACATACATTAACATAATCAATAGTACACTGAAAGGCAATGCAACGAATAGACAATAAAACAAGTGAACATCCTTTCTCCCCTGTTTGTATAAAGCCACAAGAGCCACAAATTCAAAATAAACTCACCCACGCATCTCTAGGGAAGCTACAGCCTGAACATTGATCTTCACTTCCACAGCATTGCTGTCTGGGTTCTGAGTGTCCTTGCTGCAATTAGCATAGGAAGAATGAGAGCAAATATTCAAACAATACCAGTGTACTCATAAATGACGTTAGCAACTAAACGTCAGCCTACTGTCAAACATGCTAATGGTCACGGAGGGTCTTCAAAGCATTATGGTAAATGAAAGCTGTCCTTGCCTTTTAATTTGTAAATGGAAGGACACCTGGGAGTCAACCTCCTCCAGACCCCCCATGCTGAAGTACAGACCAGCCTTGATCTATGGTAATGTTAAAAGATATGAACAGTGTTTTAGAACAGTGTAAATGTAAAACATATCTCCACAATATCTATGAAAATCGTACTTAGTTTTTACCTTTTGCCCATTTTTCATTGGGTTGCCCAGTTCACATATCACCACTACCGACCCGTTTTCTTTCTTTGGACCACAGAGCAGTGTAGTGTAGTTCTGGAATATGATCAGAATATATGATTGATCATACTTTTTTGATTAAAAAATGTCATATGTTGAACTGCATTCATGATCTTTATCATTTGAGACAAATTGCATTTGGGCACTTGGAAGATGCTCTTACAGTATTCATTTTTCAGATTCATACTTAAATGCACATACTATATATATATATATAATATATTTAATTTATATATTATAATATACAGGGGTGGGGCCAAAAAAAAATATTTAGTCAGTCGAGCTGATTGTTGCAAGTTCTCCTATTTAGAAAGATGAGAGAGGTCTGTAATTTTCATATAGCCTAACACTTCAACTATGAGAGACAAAATGAGAAAAAAAAAACCCCCAGGAAATCACATTGTAGATTTTTAAAAAATTTTAATTGTAAATTATGGTGGAAAATAATAGGTATTTGGTCAATAAAATTTGGTTTCAACTCAATAATTGTAATATAACCTTTGTTGGCAATGACAGAGGTCAACACATTTCCTGTAAGTCTTCACAGGGCAGGTTTGCACACACTGTAGATGGTTATTTTGGCCCATTCCTCCGTGCAGATCTCCTCTAGAGCAGTGATGTTTTGGGGCAACACGGACTTTTCAACTTCCTACACCAAATTTTCTATGAGGGTTGAGGTCTGGAGACTGCCTAGGCCACTCCAGGACCTTGAATTGCTTTTTATGGAGCCACATCCTTCGTTGCAGCGTGCGGTGTGTTGGGGGGGGGGGCGAAGCGGTTTTGGTTGGGGGGTGATTGGGATGCCTTGTCATGCTGGAAGAGGATGCGCCAGCCACGTTCCATCTTCAATGCTCTCACTGATGAATGGAAAGGATGGTGTTTGGCGTTAAAATCTGGCGCGATACATGGCCCCTGGTCATTCTTCCCTTAACACGGATCAGTCATCCGTGTCCCCGTTTGCAGAAAAAAAGAAAGAAACAGCCCCAAAGCATGATGTTTTCAACCCCCATGCTCCACAGTAGTCAGGTATGGTGTTCTTGGGATGTGCAACTCAGCATTCTTTCTTCCTCAAACACGACGAGTTTGAGTTTTACCAAAAGGTTTCTTATTTTGGGTTTCAAATATGATCACATGATATTCCACCAATCTCCTCCTCTTCTGGGATCACCTTGTGTGGGGCACCATAGGCTCTCTGGCAACTTCAGATGGGCCCTGGACATGTTGTATTGGCTTAAGCAATACGAGTCCCCTCTCAGCATAGTGTGTTACTGATGGTAGACCTTGGTTACTTTAGTCCCAGCTCTCTGCAGGTAATTCATCAGATCAGGTCCCTCCGTGTAGTTCTGGGATTTTTGCTCACCCGTTCCGTTCTCATGATCATTTTTGACGCCCCCACAGGGATGGAGATCGTACGTGTGTGGCCCCAGATTGAGGGAGATTATCAGTGGTCTGTGTATGTCTTCCAGTTGTCTACGAGTTGCTCAAGCAGTTGATTTTATTCACACAAACCTGCTTTGCTATTGTAGATTCACTCTTCCCAGCCTGGTGCAGGTCTACAATTTTCATTTCCTGTATCCCTTCGACAGCTCTTTGGTGCGTTGGCCATGGTTGAGTTTTGGAGTCGTCTGAACTGTTTTGAGGCTTTGGACAGGTGTCTTTTATACAGATAACGAGGGGTCAAAAAAACAGCGTTCCATTAATACAGGTAACAAGTAGAGGACAGAAGAGCTTCTTAAAGAAGAAGTCCTCAGGTCTGTGAGAGCCCGAAAATATTGCTTGTTTGTGGGTGACAATCCTACATTTAAAAATCCTACAAGTGTGATTTCCTGTATTTTTTTTTCTTTTTTTTTTCTTATTCTGTCTCTCATAGTTGAAGTGTACCTATGATGAAAGTTACAGACATCTCTCACCTTTCTAAGTAGGAGAACTTGCACAATCAGTGGCTGAATACTTTTTTGCCCCACTGTATACATAAATTAATACTTGCATTGAACAGGTAAAGTTCTGCTAATCACTATATTTTTTTGGCTATTAAATGATTAAAATAATGTACAAAAATGTAACAAATGTATTCTGTAGAGGCTTATATTGTCCACCCCTTTGGGTATGTACAGTAGGACTTCTTAAAGAAAAAAACAATTTCTTTAGTGTCAACTATGGGAAAGCAAAATGTGATTAATAACAATGTGAAAAGAGTCATGAGATGAACATGATTAAATACTTTAATCCTTTGATAGTACTAATTATTATAATTCACAATACTCAGTAAGTATTTCTTGGACAAAAATATTCACGTGCAACGTACTGATGTGCTTATATTCTTAGTGAAAGTATTTGTAAATATCATGTAAAGAAAATAGTCAGATTTATACAAGGCTCTGCTAAAGTCATAAAGTTTGGACAATCAGAAAGGCTTGAAGAGGCCTTACCTCCCTGTCACTCAGCACCCCCTGAAAGTGAGTTTGAGGAGGCAGGCGTACAACCAGCTCTGTTTCGTAAGCACCTTCACCACAGTTCTCTGCGGTAAAGATCAAGAGAGCTGGGTTCTCATCCCCAATCAGCAGAGGATCTGTTTCCCTGTCAATAAATCAAGAATTCTCCCTCACTGATCACTATTTTCTCAATGTTGTATCAAATTGAGGGGTTATGGGCTAATAATGATTTCAGAACTTTTAAGGTTCTATCCGTACAAACTCGCTTCCATATTCTAGGAAATACTGATATAAATTAATACCCCAAAAAACACATTAGAAAAAAAATGGTTCTCACGCATGTGCAGAGAGCTTCAGGTCAGGGATGCAAATGTTATCATCGCCACAGTCAAGAATAATCTGTGTCTATATATAGAGAGAATGCGATGACTTTACAGGCTGCACATTTTATTGTATGTGAAGGAAAAAGACTATTAGAGGTTCCCACCTGGCCGACAATGGCACTTTGCCCATGTAGCATTGCACCCTGGGAATTAGCCAGGCTATAGTTGAGGGAGATGAAGATGGGGCTTAGCTTGTCCTTGAACTCTGCCTGAGGTTTAATGGGAAGAGAGAAGTAAAAAAAAATAGTCATCAAATAAAGCATTTGACTATTTGATGCTGATGGAAAAATTAGTTCACTCACTGAGCACATGTACATCTATTCATTCATGCAAACATCTATTGCAAACCATGAGGCTTCCTCCACCATGCTTCACAGATGGGATTAGTGTTTAGTGCATTATTATGTAAGTTTCTATGCAAAGAACATTGACCCAGAAGTGGTGTGTATACTATACATGCATCGTAGAGAACAGTAAAGAAAACTCACTTTGGAGCCTGGAATGCCTATACCTTGCTGAACAGGGTCATGGTGACATCTGGTAGTTCATGTGATATGGAATACAGTAAGCTGATATGGAACTGCATTTTATAGTAATAAGACTGTCACACATTGCAAAAGATTGACTAATAAAATCAATCATTAGTTTATCTAGGAAACATACCAGCAAGTAGGCGGTGAGGTTTTTACACTCTGCTCCTGTATTCTCTTAATGGAGAGCTCGAAACTTGCTGTATGGCTGATGAGACTCCAGCAGAAGGGTACGTCTGACTTTTTGTTTCAGCTTATCCAGCTGGAGCTCTAGGTTTAATACTGGGGAAAGTCCATTTTTAATTATTCAGAGTCAGATTGGTAGAGAAGACTGAAATCATTTTATTACATTGATTATCCAATTTGCAGTAAATCTGAAGGTGTCCCAGTGCTGAAGCAACTAGGACAGGCCTATAAAGCCAGATCTAGCCATTGGATAATATTTCTCAAGCATCTAAATACAACAGAAATACATTTGGCCAGTACTATTAGTGTTAACACTTGATTAGAAGTTATGTACAATGCATTTGGAAAGTCTTCAGACCCTTTCACTTTTTTTACATTTTGTTATGTCGAGGCCTTGTGCTAAAATAATAATAAAAAAGTAAAAACAAGTTTTCCCCATCAATCTGCATTTAATACCCCATAATGATAAAGTAAAAACAGAATGTTAGAATTTTTTTCCAATTTATTAAAAAGGACAAACTAAACTTTTGCATGGACATACGTATTCAGACCCTTTGCTATGAAATTTGAAATTTAGCTCTAGGAAAGAATATTCCTAATATGGCCCCACACAGCTTGGTTGACTTAATCAACCACATATGGTTCCGACTAACACTGGAGGAAGTAAGATCTCCAGTAGCAGAGCTATACAGCATGCTTATCTAAACTGAAAAGTGGAATTAACACACAGGGTTATATATGGCATCCTTACCAATTTCCTCTGGTATTCTGTAGCCAGACACACTAATGCACATCATGACATTAAAGCTGAAAGAAGAAAAAAGAATGAATGGGAGTGAAAGAAAGCTGTAGCAGGATAATGGCCCAAAATACTCCTCAAAGATTTGCAACAACTGCTTGAAGACAAAAGAAGATCAAGGAGTGCTGACTGTCATCGACTTTCCTCCAAATTCTCCTGCTCTAAACCCCTTTGTGTATTTATGGTGGAATTTGAAGGCCGAGAAAGCCAAGCATTCAGTAACATCATAAGATGTTATATGCAATATTGTGAAATTACAGTTTGAATACATGGAACAGCTTTTCATTTAAATTGATATGGTGATTATTTGACTTATAATGAAAAATATTGTATTAGATTTAACAAAAATGTAAAATGGAATCACTTTCACTGTGGCTTTGGACTTTTGACCCTCCAGTGAAGTATTAAAAAATGGTCCAAGATGGTCTCTTTTAAGAAAAAAAATTGGGTTTCTTAAGAAATATGACCAGAAGCGTGTCTTATCTGAGTTTTGTGTCTACAAGATGTGTTAAAACCATTGCTGTATGTGAAAACAGAGCAAAGTTTTTGGCAGAATGTAGAAAAATGGTTTAGAGATCAGCAGATTTGTGTGAACTGGTCAGTCTTGATCTCTTGATGCACCAGAAAGGCATCTTCAAAGACCTCTACTGCCATGAAGCAAGGAACAGGTGTCATAGTGTGGGAAGCCTTTTCTGCTGCTGGTACTGGTGAGCTGCTTCACTGTAAAAAGTCAATGAATGCTTTGAAGTCAAGGGGAATATTGCAGAATGGCTTCCACCAATTGCTTTTTTTGTAAAGAGGAATGACCAGTCAAAATAATGCCCCTGCCCACACTGCAAAGACGTTGCTTGAGAAACACATTCATCAGGCCCATTTTTTGGTCTGGTCCAGACTTAAACCCTATAGGGAATAGTTTGTCTCATATTAAACACAAACTAGCCGAGAAATGTCTTTCAGATACTCAAGTCATCAATGCCGAGTGGAAAATTATGAGCTGTTCTTTTATAAAAAGCAATCTGCATGTTAACCACAACTTTTCAACAGCAAACAATAAGAAGGCAAAGGGAAAAGCTACTGTCACCCTAGGTTTCCTCAGTCTGGGACTGGCCTTAGATATTAGAAGATGATACAAAATTATAATGCTGCTTTGAGACAATGCTCCATTGTAAAATGTGCTATAGGAATAAATCCGACTTGACTTAAAAGGCTGAAATATGCTGAAGACATGGTTCTGCCACATTGGGACCTCATGAAGAACAGCACTTGGGGCTGGATTTGTCACAATCTGGATGAGAACTCTACAGATTTTAACATTAGTACTGACCTTTTAAATATATGTTAAAACTTTCACAAACAAATTATCAAGTTTTAGGAAACTTAGGAGGAATAGAACTGGGTAAATGCATTTCAGGTAGATGTGTGAGAATGTCTCATTCTACTGAACTCTTACCAGGAAACCATATTGTTCCCCAACTGACAGAGTTTCTCATCTGGTTGCAGGAAATCGGGGAGGAAGGACAGCTGGGCTTTGGTCTTCACTATAGCCCTTGCCCTGATGAAATCAAACACACACACAGTTGGAAAACTCTCCTGGAGAACACATTGCACAGATGTACCGTAAGCAGGATGGAGGGACCGCCACTGAGACCGGGACTTGAGTCTGTGCCGTGGTTGGCAACCATTCAGTGTTCTACATTCAGTCTTTATCATTTCAGTTCTAGTGTGTAGACCTATTTTTGTCCAGTTTTTAGGTAAGCATGTATGAACGCACATTGTGCAAACTGTTACATGTTTTGAATGTGTAAGTAGAAAATAAGCACTTGATCTGCCTAAATGTAAAATTAAAATACAGATAAAATAAAAAAGGGTTATGGTATATTCATATTACATACGTTTGAAAAACAAACGTTTCACAATTTCAGATTTCATGTATTTTTAATCTTCCTATTATTTTAATCTTTCAAACTTTTAGAAGTTATAATTTCTGGGAGGACATATTCTGACACAAGTCAACCAAGTTGTTCTAAATGGGTCTACTACTTAGACAAATAAGAGAAATATCTGCAAAGTTGAATGATTTAGAATTGAAGGAGCTGTCAGCCATTCATTCTAAGGATATTACATTACATGATTCAGTCCATTAAAATGCTGAGTTATGAAGCAATTATCCATCACTCCTACAATGTCATGTGAGTAGAGAGAATGCACCAGTTAAGCAAATCTGAGAGGTTGCTAGTTCCTGGGTTTTCAGTTATACCCACTGCAACTGTCACACCAACATACTGCCTTATGCAAAGCATTGGATCCTCGTGTTTTAAGTTTGATTTTCTTCTGAATAAAAATAAGTCCAACCATTCTTTGCAGGAAACAAACCTAACATATCTTGTCACTTCCAGACTTGCTCACTGGTCTGCCTTCATGCTCCACAGCTCCACTGGTTTAACCAAACCAACCGAAGTTTTCTCATGTAATGTCAATACTGATATCACTTCACTGACTTCCTGTTGCAGCTACGAGAACTCTTATCCTGGATTTACAGGTCTTTTTGGGTTCTGCTCCAAGTTTACAGTATTTGGCTCAGAACTACATAGTTGGACAGTAACTCATCTTCTGGCACATCCTTCTCTGAGATCCACCCCTGCTTGCAAGGCCAGATCATAATGCACCAGTCAGAATGAGTCTGAAGACTCACTTCTTCAAATAACCCCTAGGATAATGCCTCTACGCTTTGTACTTTTGTTGTACATGTTGTTGCTGTATATACTGTATTCTTTCAAATTTATTTTTAAGCTCTTAAATAAGTCTAACAGATAGTGAATATTTGTAGATCATAAAGTGCTTCTATCATGGCACCTACAGCAGTTGGCACACTTTGAAACGTCACCCTTCCAGATTCACAAATGAACAGTTCTCCCTTCCACATTGCGACTTTCCCCATTATGGTTTTGATATTTCATGGGTCGGCATAAGAAACTAAACTGGATTTTTTTGGGTGCTATCCTGAAGAT
>JAJAGP010005189.1:0-36507 GCA_025084515.1 Ancistrus triradiatus
GATTGTAGCTTGTAAGATTTTGTCAGTAGTAAGTCAGTCTGGATAGGAACAACTGCTGAATTTCTAACCTTAAACATACCGCTAATGTTGCAAAGTCTAGTAACCATGGTTCAATCTCTGCGTCCAGCTGTTAAGAGTTTAGAAGGCTCCCTGGTGTATTTGTAAGTTTCTTCCAGGTATTCTGGTTTTCTTCTACATCCCAAACATACAGCATGTCAGTAGACATTCTGGTCATGCTGAAATATGCAGTATTGAAAAAAAACAATTTTTATATATATATATATATATATATATATATATATATATATATATATATATATAGGCTACAGCCATTATCTTTCACTCTTCTGGGAAAGCTATCCACTACACTCTAAGAATGCTTTGCCACTAAAGGAACTGAGAAAGTGCAATGTAGACTCATCTTAAACACTTTACATAGGCCTACTTAACATACTTACTAGGATAAGTATCTAGTAGAAGTAGTTCAAGCAGTATTACTTAGGCTTTTATCTGAACAAGGGGAGCAAGGGAAAGTAAATTAGATGTAGAGTTTGACATAAAGTTTCATTACACACATGTAAACTACAATCATATGGAGCACACATTATAATTTATTAGGCTCTTTGTTGGAGATAAAAGAATGAATTTTAATAGCAACAAGATGGAATTTTGCTGTCAAAGAACATAATGTACCAGGACTTCCAAACGGTACTTATTATATTTTCAGTAGTACGTCTTAAAAATTCACCAGTCTAATTTATAAAGGATTTCAAAACAACATTTCATGGGTCTTATAATTACTTTCAGAACAAATAGTTTCCCTGCAGTTAGATAATTAGAATAACCTGAGTATGAACATCACAGACACATAGGCTGACGACACATTCCTAAAAACCCAATGGCAACTTTGTGATGTGTTAAAAAATAATCTTCAGATCACATTGTTTATGCATGCTTTTTATTGTGGTGTGTCAAACCTTTCCCACAACAATTCAAATTGCAGTACTGACATGCAAAAATATGTCTGTGGTTGCAGCTTGCAGAGTTTAAGTCAAGAATGTCATTTATTTCCAATGTTTTGTGAAGATTCCTATATTGTTTCTAGAGTCTTTAACTGTTTTGTGTAATGAATATTGTTATTATTTAGACGTTGAAGTTAACTCTTCTCAGGGCTGTGGATAAGAAAGAGTCATGAGGTCACATCTAAAGGGTGAGAAACCTGTAGAGGTTCTTCCCGTCAGTTTGTTTGTTATTGTTGTGTCGCTGGCATGTGTTGAGATGGTTACTTTATGTGAGGTCACAACCTGGGTGCCACTGGCAATGCTATCTGATTACTTAGACACCCCCCCCCTTCTATTCACCCATCTCACCTCAGATAACCATCTTAGACCCCTCCACCTTCCCTTAAAAGCATCCTTCCCATCCACACAAAACAAATAAAATACTAAACTCTCCCCTTCCAAAAAAACCACCATAGAAATAACATGAAACACTCTGCTGGACGAAAACACACCCACATCCATCTGGACCACCTCTGCTTGATGGGCTGGAAAAAAAAGCAGTCCAAGCCTGTCGTCACAGATTTTTAAAAGCAATCCCAGACTTTTAAAAGCAATCAAGATCCTGGTGGTGAAATCCTGAAAATCTACTCAGTGCAGATCTGGTCCAAGGTACACGCTCCGTCATAACCATTCACAGGGTATTTCATCAGCCGAGTAGGCTACAGGGGTTGGATAGTTTTCAAGCTAATGCTGTTTGTGAGATGGGCAATGCAAACAGGACACGGCTGTTTTTTATAGTTATGCCAAGTCTAAATAATGTAGGCAAGTGGTGGTTGCTTTTTCCTGATTGAGGTGGGAGTCAGGAAGCAATAGAGAGAACATGAGCTAGACAAAAGCAGAGCAAAGATCCTTTCAGGCCGGCATCACAGTGGCCATCATAAACATGGATATATACAATATTTCCAAATGCAAATGCAAACATACATTTATGATTAAGCCAGGACTTATAGCCAGGATTATAAACTACTTTAGCCACTATTAATTTTATTGGGGTTTGGAGCATTACTTGATCACTATCTTGATAGGAAATACATTTCTTGGCTTGGTCATCTTTACTTTACAGGAATCCTACTTCCTAGGAACGTAATTTAATCCAATAAATCATAAATGTAATTGCCGGCCTCGCCATACTAGAAATGCTGACTGGCAGATAGTATCATGAGACTAAATCACATAGAAAAAGATATGTTGATGCTTTACATGGACAACTGGAATATTATTTAATTAAATGTGACTGAATAAAGATATATCTAATCAGAAATCATTACTAAATTTGAAACTAGTTCAAAAATGAGACAACGTACCCCATTCTGGACAATGGTTCACATAAATATTTGGATAACTGGTGACCAATTCAATATTATCTAGTAACTGTGTATTTAAAATAACTAATATCTTCCCTTATGTCAGAGTAATATACTGTAGAGGATGGAAGATATTGTTATTGGGCAGTGTTTCTTACAGTTATCCATGTATTAGTCTTTGGCTTAGGTCTGTGCCTAAAATATAACCAATTAGATTTTAAGTCAGATATAATTATTCACATACCCAATTACACAAAGTACAGCTTGCAGTGAAATATTTTAAATGACTGCCCGGTAAATTCTAGGTAGGTAGATGAGAATTAAAAAGTAAACATGAAAATAAAAATAGAAAAAGAAGGATTATAAATACAATATTATAAAAAATATGCACACTTTGAGATCATACCAAAGCATGCTAAACACTGGTCGTTCCTTTCAACAAATATAACATTTTGTTCAAATAAAGGTCAGGAAGTTTGACTCATTATATAATCTACCAGAATATCCAAGCCAGAAATTGTCCTAAAATGTAATACACATTACCTTGTAGTCATTGGGGGATGCATCCAGAGTGACTTACAGCTCAGTCTTACTAAGGTACAGCCAAGAACTTGTGGGATAAGGACCTTTGATCAAAGGCTTCAGCAGTGGCAGTTTGATAGTGTTTGGACTTGAACCCTGGACCTTCCATTAAGTCCAGTACCTGAACCAGTGCACGACCACAGTCCTTGTTACATCAGATAAACCCAGCTTTTCAGATCACTAAAGATGATTAAAGATTTATGTACATTATAAGGCCAGATATTTGTGGACATTGATATTCAAAACTTTTAGTGCTTCACTAGATTTGGGAAGTGCTGCTATTCTCCTGAATTCTGCTGCCAGGACATTAGTGAGGTGGGAAATAAGGTCATTTATGAGGTTGAGCTCAGGACAATGTTCAGCAAAGTTCCATACAAATTTAGCAAACAATTTCCTTGTGAATGTAGCTTTTACTGAACACAAACATTTGCCATACAGGTGAAAGCATGAATTTATCCATAGTGTCCAATGGGAAAATGACTTCATGGGAGACCAAAGATTGAGATTACGCATGGTGATCATGGTCTTCTGTGTATGTGGCAGTGTAATCCCAATGCATGAAGCTCTAGAACAGTTTTTGTAATGAAGTTGCTTCAAGTTTCAGTTTGGAATGAGCAGGGGCATCAAAAAGTTGGCTAAAACAGTGAAATAAATGACCCCAAATCACCTCTCTCTTCGGCATTCAATGAAACACAGTACTTTTTAAAAAGACTACTTTATGAAATTGGCATTGATACAGGCTTACAATCCAAACAATTTGGACAAATGTCCTAAACTCTCAATTGCTATTTATTAAATTTGACATGTCTTTGATGGAGCTCCTGCCTTACAAAAGAAAGTTGCTATATCTATCTACAATGTGGATGTAAATAATATCAAATAAAGGAATTCATGAAAGTAAAGAATACTGTAGAGATTTTTTTTCTTAATTTCTGGATGTTAGTTGCACATCAGTTGTGCTGTATTTATTGACTGATGTAATCTTGTATATAAGATGTAAATACAGGGAAGAATAATTTCTGGGTCTTGGAAGATGTTTGCATAGACATGAATGCAATATTGTGGTAATGGCAGCCTCCCTGGTCAGCAGCTAGATGGGCGTTGTGGTCTGGGTGGCCCCCAGCATGCAGGCCCTGCATGACTGTTTATTTTCATTTTGTTTCAGGCTTATACTGTCTTATTATGTTCTAGGGGTGTTTTATAGTTGCACAGGATTTACACATTTCTATGAATATGTTTTGTTTTTGCTGAGTTTATGCTGAGTAACTTTTATGCCTATGGGCTGTGACCTACCATAAAACCATGTATCTATTGGTGAGCTCCCTTTTGCCAGACATTTTGGGAGCATCCTGTAAGCACTGATGAAACATTAGAGGATGACTAACACACTGTGCAACAACAGATGAACTACTGTCTCTGACTTTACATCTACAAGGTGAAGTGCTGTGGTAGATGCACCCCCCCTCCCTTCTGGCTTCATCTCAATCAAAACTTTAATACTACACTGGCAATAACAATACCACCACTAGATCCACTCACAAAACTGATATGGGTATTGTGACTTTTAAATGACGTCACAAAGAAATCTAGCCTAAAACCGAAGCTGTTTTGGAAACACTCCCTAACCACAGCTTCCAGTCCTCATCAAGAACATAATTTCAGGAAACATCACAAGCACCGACAAAGTGCTTCAACTGAAAGTTCTCGACACATGTTTCGGACCACAGCATAAACTCACAAATTTAACTCATTCAGACACAAATTATGTCGTTATATTACATTGTGTATATAGACACATTACGACACGCTTCAATAAGGAGAATGAATGTGAAACTACTCATGATATAAACATATTGCACATTCATCTTCAAAATAGGCTCAGCAATATCCCTGGTAATGTTTATGTTTATTAGTTTTACAACAATTTAGCATTGCATCAGCATCAATGGCTAAGGTCCAAGGTCAGAATCGAACCAGGGTTCTTGGAGCTAGGATTAATGATTTGTGCTGCATACACTTCATCACTTGGTGGTCCCATTGTATAAGTCTCTGTGAACTGTTGCTTCATGTCTGAGCTTTTGTTGCTCCTGGATATTTTCACTTGACAATATTTAGTGGCCAGCACAGTGGGTGAAGTGATTAGGCACTTTTGCCTCACAGCTCCCAATGATCCCCAGTTCGAATCCTGGTCCTGACCCTGCTTGTGAGGAGTTTGCATATTCTCCACATTGGAAAGTGGCATCTTAAAGTCTATGGGGAATGTATGGCTGTAAACGTATGTTTAGACACCCAGAGTGTGGCTGGTTCTGCTATTTAAAAGGCGTGTCTACATATAATACATAGCCAGGACACAAATGTGTCCAAATATTATGTATTAGTATGGAGCTCTTTCCATCTGTGCTTCTTCCATGTATAGCTTTTTTCATGCAGCTATTTTTCTGCTTTCATCTCTGGCGCGGTGTTTCAAGATTTATGCTATTCATGCCCATAACTTTAGTTATATATGACAGATCCAAACTTTTATCTTAAATGCCATTCAAGTTAAACGTGCTGATGTTATTGAAATTGTATCTTTGTGAAAGTTGTAGAACTCACTTTTCAATATGACTGAGGCTCAAGCTAGAGTTACCAGCCATATACTTTATTGTGTAACAAGACACTACCATAAGTATAAGACAATACTATGACATCATATTACTGTATATTATTAATCTCCATTGATTGGTGGTAATATAAAGCAGACCATTTTCTTTTGCTCTCTCCTTGATGCACTTCAGCTTTGAAGAGAAAAAAAAACAAAAAAAAAACAACAACAACAAAAAAACCAGCCGAAGTTTATTAACAATAGTTTTTTATTGTGTCTGCACAAGAATTAACATGTTAGAATTCAGTACAAACATTTTTTTTAATTATTATTTCTTTTATTTGTTGTCATTTTTAATAACATTGTACAAATGTATACAAAATTCAGGCTCCACAAATAAATTTTAGAGCACAACCTGAAAAGAGGCAGAGCTACATCTGCACAGGCCACACCTCCATCAGCAAACAACTTTGACAACTTTTTCCTGGCACATCAAGCACCGGCAGTACTTTCAAGAGCATGGACATTCACATGTACATGTGTACACACACACACACACACACACACACACACACACACAAGCACACACACACAAACACACAAGCACAACAGGACAGAACAGCAGCTCAGTGCAATCATTAGAACACACACACACACACACGCACACGCACACGCACACGCACACGCACACACACACAAAACCTCTACTACACAACATTACATAAGGGGGACTGGAAGGTTCTGTAAAGCCACATTTACTGATACATGCAAGTTCACAGTGTTACACAGTACCTTATCTATTAGATTACGTTCTCTATAGTTATGTGGCTGTACTCTGCAACACAGTGAACATTCCCAAAAGTTCAGGTTTTCTTTTTTAAGGAAAGTAAAATATTAGCAAAAAAGTTTAAATAAAGGGGCTATTTTGCATTATGAAATACACTTTCATTATGCATGGGTAGGGTTATTTAAATTATACAGTGGGGCAAAAAAGTATTTAGTCATCCACTGATTGTGCAAGTTCCCAAGCAATGCGTTTGGGATCATTGTCATGCTGGAAGACCCAGCCACGTTTCAACTTCAATGCTCTCACTGATGAAAGGAGGTTTTGACTTAAAATCTCACGATACATGGCCCGGTTCATTCTTCCCCTAACACAGATCAGTCGTCCTGTCCCCTCTACAGAAAAACAGCCCCAAAGCACAATGTTTCCACTCCCATGCTTCACAATAGGTATGGTGTTCTGGAATGCAACTCAGAATTCTTCTTCCTCCAAACATGACGAGTTGAGTTTTTACCAAAAAGTTCTATTTTGGTTTCATCTGACCACATGATATTCTCCCAATCCTCTTCTGGATCATCCATATGCTCTCTGGCAAACTTCAGACGGGCCTGGACATGTACTGGCTTAAACAGGGGGACATGCCTGGCACTGCAGGATCTGGGTCCCTCTCGGCATAGTGTGTTACTGATGGTAGCCTGTGTTACTTTGGTCCCAGCTCTCTGCAGGTCATTCATCAGGTCTGTCCGTTCTGGAATTTTTGCTCACCATTTTCATGATCATTTTGACCCCACGGGATGAGATTTTGCGTGGGGCCCCAGATTGAGGGAGATTATCAATAGTCTTGTATGTCTTACAATTGCTCCCACAGTTTATTTATTCACACCAACCCGCTTGCCTATTGTTGATTCACTCTTCCCAGCCTGGTACAGGTCTGCAATTTTCTTCCTGGTGTTCTTGACAGGTCTTTGGTCTTTCCATGGGTTGAATTTGGAGTCTGACTGTTTGAGGCTGTGGACAGGTGTCTTTTATACAGATAACAAGGTCAAATCGGTGCCATTAATACAGGTAATGAGTGGAAGACAGAAGAGCTTCTAAAAGAAGAAGTTACAGGTCTGTGAGAGCCAGAAATCTTGCTTGTTCGTGGGTGACCAAATACTTATTTTCCACCATGATTTACAATTAAACTCTTTAAAAGTCCCACAATGTGATTTCCTGGATTTTTTTGTCATTTTGTCACTAATAGTTGAAGTGTACCCATGATGATTGAGATGTGTATATATATATACTGTATGTGTGTGTGTGTGTGTGTATGTATTTAATATATGTATATATATATATATATATATATATATATATATATTATATATATATATAACTATCATAATATATAAATATATATATATATATATATAACTCTTAATATGTTTCTGTATTTCTGCAAAAGTAGATAAAGAGAACTCAGTTATACAAATGAGACAAAATATTATACTAATTTATTTATTGAGGAAAATATTACATATTACTGAGTGGCAAAGGTATGTGAACCTTTGCTTTCAGTATCTGGTGTGACCCCCCTGTGAAATAACTGCAACTAAACGTTTCCTGGAACTGTTGATCAATCCTGCACACCGGCTTGGAGGAATTTTGGCCCATTCCTCCATACAGAACAGCTTCAACTCTGGGATGTTGGTGGGTTTCCTCACATTAACTGCTCGCTTCAGGTCGTTCCACAACATTTCGATTGGATTAAGGTCAGGATTTTGACTTGGCCATTCCAAAACATTAACTTTATTCTTCTTTAACCATCCTTTGGTAGAACGACTTGTGTGCTTAGGGTCGTTGCCTTGCTGCATGACCCACCTTCTCTTGAGATTAAGTTCATGGACAGATGTCCTGACATTTTCCATTAGAATTCTCTGACATAATTTAGAATTATTTGTTCCATCAATGATGGGAAGCCGCCCTGGCCCAGATGCAGCAAAACAGGCCCAAAGCATGATACTACCACCACCATGTTTCACAGATGGTTCTTATGCTGGAATGCAGTGTTTTACTTTCTCCAAACATAATGCTTTTCTTTTAGACCAAAAAGTTCTATATCAGTCTCATCCATCCACAAAACATTCTTCCAATAGCCTTCTGGCTTGTCCATGTGATCTTTAGCAAACTGCAGACGAGCAGCAATGTTCTTTTTTGAGAAAGGTGGCTTTTTCCTTGCAACCCTGCCATGCACACCATTTGTTGTTTAGTGTTCTTCTGATGGTGGTGACTGTGGATTGGTGGAGTCCAAACTCTTTAGAGATGGTTTTGTAACCTTTTCCAGCCTGATGAGCATCAACAACTCTTTTTCTGAGTTCCTCAGAAATCTGCTTTGTTTGTGCCATGATACACTTCCACAAACATGTTGTGAAGAGCAGACTTTGATAGATCCCTGTTCTTTACATATAACAGGGTGCCCACTCACACCTGATTGTCACCCCATTGATTGAAAACACATGACTCTAATTTCATCTTCAAATTAACTGCTAATCCTAGAGGTTCACATACTTTTGCCACTCACTCATATATAATATTGAATCATGTTCCTAAATAAATAAATGAGCAAGTATAATATTTTTGTCTCATTTGTTTAACTGGGTTTTCTTTATCTACTTTTAGGACTTGTGTGAAAATTTGATGATGTTTTAGGTCATATTTCTGCATAAATATAGAAAATTCTAAAGGGTTCACAAACTGTGAGTAATGTGTGTGTGTATATATATATATATATATATATATATATATATATGTATATATGTGTTATTTTATATAGTGTTATTGTATGTTATATTTTCAGAATTGTAACATAACTGAAATATAACACATTGACATATGACCATTATCATGCCAGGTACCTTCTGAGAACTTACAAACCCAAATCAGAAAAGAAGTTGTGACAGTATGGAAAATGCATATTTATAGTCTTTCTTACTTTGACTGCTGCTTGTATACCAAATCATTATTACAATCCCTTGACACTGCTCTTTTTGATCTCATATCATTATTTTTTTCTATTCATTACTAGCTGATTAGACAGATTAGCATAGCAGTTAGTTTGCTAGTTCTGTTAGCTCTGTCTGATGATGCTAGTGATGCTTGTAAATAAATCAGTATAAAATATACCTTGATAGACCAATACAGAAATCACATTTCTGTATACTTTTTAACTGGCTGGATATGTTATAAATATTCTGGATTATTTCAAGTAGTTATGCAGGATAATATGAATGTATTTTGACTGGCTTGGCTAATGTTAAAGCTAAACGGACAAAAAAATAATCACCTTGCGTATTTAAGGAGGGTAGCTACTTCAGGCTCATGCAGAAGGTGTTGCCTGAAGACGATCGGACCATAGTAACCTGTGTGGTTTGCGACAGAATTCCCAGATTGAGAAGAGGTGGTACAGTGTATAGTGAATGTGTGGAAAATGGGTGGCAAAGCTGATTGAATATGGGCATGTCAAAGACCATAGTGTGAATTTGCAGGTGTATCGAAGCATACGGTCATATGGGTCATACCAGCAGTAGAAAAAAATCCCAGTCTATAGGAAATTCAGTATTTTTCTTAACTTGTGAATAAAAATCGCTTCACTTTCAGGCAAAAAATGCTTCTAGAAGTCAACACACATCCATCTTCATCGTCATCAGATTTTCCACTTATCCATTTCAGTGTCGCAGTTAAACACATCCTTCACAATCAATTTCTGAACAAAAAACCCTCCATAGGGAACTGCATATCAGGAACATGTGGACCAGAGTGGCACCTAAGAGGCCTTTGCTCACTTCTGCTCACAAAGTTCCCCAGTTACAGTGGGTGAAAATACACAAAAATTGGACTGTTCATAGCTGGAAATGTGTTAAATGGTCAGATGAATCTCGTAGCCTTCAATGAGCAAGGTGTGGTGGAGAAGCTGGTGGAGATTCTGTAATGTTTTGGGGTTGTTTTAATTAGGTGGAAATGGGTCCTTTGGTTGAGCTGACAGTGAATTTGAACCACAATGCTTACACTGAGCTGCTGGTTTTGCCTTTTGCTCATTTTCTCACTGAGGAACATAACATTCCCACCCCTGTATTCCAAGATGACAATTCCCACATTCACAGGGCTGCAAATGTGACTGACTGGCATGATAAACATTCAGGAGCAGTCATACATTTGGACTGGCCTTAAAAATCCCCAGATATGGAGGTATCTCATGGAGGTATTACACACCATTAGGTACGTTTCAGTCAGAGGTGACTCATTTTTTGTCCAATGACTTTATATTGCCAATAATATAATTATGCAATTGAAGACCCTTACTAAAACCATATTTCACTTTTCACGGTCTCAGATAGTCTTTGTCTTTCAAATAAGTAATTCAGACCACTGTTTTTGTCTCTGCTTATACCAGTCAGGGACATGATGGGGTCTGGAGTCAGAATTCATTGGGTGGAGATGAAAATGCTCCATTGCATTGTTCTGTAATGGAAACACCAGACGTTCATGTTGCAAGCCCATCCCAGGGCTCAAATACAGATTCCCAGGAGCTGGTGTTTCCAGCAGCAGGCTCTTACCTCTGAACCACAGGAGCTGGTAAAAACCCCACTTCCCATAAATATGAAAACGTATATATCTTGGTATTTTAGTAAGGATAAAAATGTGAAAATGAGGGTAAAAAGACAAATATATTAAAACAATAAAAACCAATGTTGACAGATTTTGGCAGTTTACAGAAGTTCAGTGGTACTTAAAAAAAATCTTGTTTGCATATTCAAATACTATTTGATCAGAACTGAGAAATTCACAATTTCATTCACAAACAATATACACAGTTTTCAAAGTAAACCGTTTCCTTTGAACATTGGAAACCAAATTCATAACATGCTCTGTTACGATACAGTGAGAACTTTTTGTGTTAATGCAATTCCTACATGACATCTGATATTCAGTTAACATGAGAATCTTATAGGCACTGCCAACATTTTATTTTCATTGTCTGTAATTTGATTTTGCTTTTCTTTTGTTCTCTGGAAACACAATGGAATGTATTGTTTATACTGCATATAGTAAAAGACAAAGGCAAACAAATGCAGCATTCACATACATTTTATCTGAACGATCCTATTTACATGGACACCATGGGAAAAAAGACTGCATATCCTTTTTAAGTGAAGTGTTGGATGGTGGTCTGAGCCAGCAAATTCAGACCTAGAGCGTTTGGAGCTTCAATATATATGCAGCTACAGGTTACAGCAGACACATTAGAAAATGAGTTTGCTCCTGGAAAGAATCCCATCCACATCCACATCCACTGGACTACAAAGTCAAAAAGGATATTCCAATATGCTGTATTGCACATTTTGCAATCAAGATGACATGCGAACTTTTCACCTGAAACATTCAGTGTTGTTTAAGTTGATTAAGTGTGAAAACCGCATATCTCCATTCACCACATGCTCAACAAATGTGTCTAATCCAAATAAACAGTCATTAAAGGATCTCGGTGAAGCCATGTGCTTGTATTTGTAGACACAATAAGAAAGGGTAGAATGACCCAATGCAATGCTGATGCCGGCAGTCGTGTTTCCTCTGGCAGCCTTTCAAAAGGCCAATCATTACACTTTTATTTTTAAAATAAAAAGAACCTGAAATAAATGGTAGCCATTTCTTGATTAATATGAAAATAAAGTAATGAACAGGTAAGAAAACAAACGTGTGGCCTTCGTAACTACATTACTTCTACATAAGGTTAGTGATCCCCAGATAAAGTCCAACACGTCCCTTCTCGACAACCTCCGTGAAAGCATTCAGGACTTGGCATGTGCTGTGTTTTACATTAAATAAAGCGATTCATGTGTCTGCACTAGTGGACATCCAGATCCATGATATCACTGTAAGCTCACATTGGAATACATTTGAGTAGATCAAGTATCTGAATGACAGACAATAAAATACACAATGGTCAACAGCTTGAGCCAGGACACTGGCTAAATAATACGCTGAGTATTTGATTTAGCCTCAGGACGCATGGTTTTGTTTAACTTCTTCCATATCTTCCATAATGGACCCTCTCAGAATCACATTTATTTCATTGCTCACTCTTTCATGGCATGATTGAAGTATTAAAAAAATGCACTGAACATGTGAAGTGTCAGTTCATCAGAATTATTTTTTGTGTCCTCAGATCAACATTCATATGAGTTATCAAATCCCCTGCCTGCCAAAAATGCAAAAGAAACAGGTAAAAGTTAAATATGTTTAAAAGCTAATAAGACTGCTACATTTGCTGGGAGCTTATGTGCATCAAAAGTGCCCCAACACAAGTTTCCAGAAGGAATTAAAAAGAAGCAACTAAGAATTGAAATGTAGCACATCCATTTCAAATACCACTAATCTCTTGAGAGGTCTCATCCAACAATTTTAGAGATCACAATCTGCATTATCCATTTGGAATGTTTACTTTTAATAATAACCAAATCATTGGAAACATTCTTGTCTATTTAGTTGAAATGATCTTCAAGATGAAATGTGTTGAGGAACTTATTCATGTATGTGCTGTTTTACTGTGTAACAACCAGTATGTGAAGGCAGTTGTGGGACAGCTTTTGACATGTCAGGACCAGCATCTTGTTCCAGTGAGCAGCAGCTGAAGAACCAACATCAACCACAGAGAAGGAATAAGACTGTAACCACGGCCACAGTCAGAGGCGTCCTCCTACAGGCGGAGAATGCTAAAGTTAAATATATATTGTACAGTACATAGTTCATAGGTTAAGGCCAGCCACATCCCACTATCTGAGTGTAAACTGTTTTGGAAAACAGACGCCATTGTCAAACTGCAGATGGTAAGAGTCATCTATTCTAATGGGAAATATCCTGTGTGCTTTTGGAATAATCCAATCACTTTACTAAACTAGCACAAAAGAGACATTATAGCACAAAGTATATCAGTTAATAAAATTCAGGGTATGTAATTTTGTGGCACCTAGAACTGCTTATCCTGATATGGACTGTTATCTGCATATTGGGTAAGTATTTGCCGTTTATTCTACCATTCTCTTGTATCTAGCACCAATCAGATTTATTATATATATTTTTTTTTACTGGCACATGGCAATTGGTCATTGAAAAATAAACGTCACTGTCTATGCTCATGCTAATTAAAAAGTCAGCCCAGCCTGCCTACAAAGTAATAGACCATTTTGTGGCAAAAGAGTGGAGGATGGACTTAATCTTCAAGCAAGGACTGATGAGTTTGGTGTTAATTTAATGTTTTGGCAGCCATGGTATACTGTATACATAATACTTTATTGAACGGCTGTTCTTGAACGATTTGTAAATTATTTTTGAATGCATTACACAGTAAATTAAGCTATGAAAAATAGGAATACGTTGTTGTGCTCTTTCATACATTCTACTTCTGTCATTTGTAGTTACATTTGTGGACTGAATCTGTGTTTTGAAATCCATATAATAATTTAAAGTCAAGCCAACGTTTATGTGGTGGTTTTAGTGTGCATCAACAATATCTGTGAGAGTTCGAGCGGTGGGGGGCTAATTTCTGCCTTTCTAAACCTCAATTGTAAGTAATTTAACAGTGAATTCGAAACATCTATGGGCAAGAACAGCTGAGCTGCAATAAAGCAAGTTGAACAAGTTCATAGGGTTGGATTGCTGAGTCTTTGATTGCAACCCACTACCAATTTCCAAAGTGCCTCTTGGAGCAATGTCAGCACATGCACTGTTCATCAGGAAATTCAGGGGTCATATTGCCATGGCACACAATGTACATTGTGAATTGTTAGCTGAAGTTGTATAAAGCATTCAGCAACTGAAGTCTGTAGGCATCTAAACTGAAGTGTTCTCTGAAGTGAGGTATCAAGACTCATTATCTAGACGTCTTACGGACAAATCTGAAATGCTATCTGCTTGGATGCTTGGTGGAGGAAGAATAATGACTTGCTGGGTTTTCTTTTTGGATTTCTGAAACCAACTGTATCATTTTATCACAGTGCTGCACATGGAAAATATGACATTGTAATTCATATCAATACACGGCCTTACTTAAAAGTTTGTGCACCTCATGAGATAAAGTGAATGCTTTCTTAATTTTTATAAATGAAAGGAACTTGGCATAACTAGTTCAGATTTCCTCACGACAGTCTATTCTTATCAATATATCGTCACATTTCAAGTCATATTTCAAGGATAAGTAAAAGATCTAGATGGTAGGGGAAATAAGCCATTTACAAGCCAATAAGCCAAGCCATTTACAGTAGCTGGGGTATATCTTTGTTATTTGAGGTTTTTCAAGGGAATGGGTCATTCTACAGAATTATGTGGTACAAGATTACATCCTACCTTCTATCCCCAATCGTTTGAAGTGTGGCCACGACTCATAGTCTCTGTATGTTGGCATGACCACTGGTTGCGCTGGCTGACAGAATAGAGGAAACATCTGGAACCTCCAATGTTTATTTTCATGAAAAATCTCAGAGGGCAAATCAGAAATTCCTCTTTCTATTGCCACAGCAGAGAGAAAGTTATGGAATCCTGATAACCAAGCAGCTTAATCTATTAGTGACCATTCATTCTTATTTAATATCTTCTCTTACAGTACATTTATACTGTCCATCATTTCTTAATTGCAAGATCACTATTTCCAAACTTTCAACAGTTATCATAATGTTACACACCCAGACCTCATCCCTATATTGTTGCTGTACGTTGGCTGACATAGGAACACAAACACACAGCTTTGGTCTTTGACACATGAGAAGGAACCATTCAAACACCAGATCCTTCCTGATCTTTCCTGTGCTAGACCTGGGAAATGGTGACACCCCTGTAAATGCATCTCAAACCTCACTGTTCCAGCATGTCGGGATATGAACCAAAGTGGTTCAGCAATGCGAACAAGCACTCTACCACTGAGCATCTTCAGTTCATACAGTTTTTTGAGTTTGGCAAGTGGTGCCACTTTTTCCCCAGTTCTGGTGCGGAGACAGAGGAAGATGCTCTTGGTGTAAGATGCACCAAGATGCAGGATGAGTTTAAAAGAAGGGCTGCCACATAGAACAGGAAGGTCTGGCATCTGAAAGACCAGGAGTGTCTTTGTGTTCCTAAGTTCCACCTTGCCAAATGTACAAGGTCTATAGGGCTGTTTCTTGGGCCAGCCACTTTCATCGTTATGATCCAGCCTACACCCGGTGGACTAAACTGCAAAATATCCATTATTTTGACACAAATGTGCAAAGCAACATTCATTAACAGATTTTGAAAATTGCTTAGAATACAGTAAACATATTGCATTGCTTTGCCATTGATTATTTGTATTGTATTCTTTTCTATACTTCTATGTATTTATCATTTTTATCTAATTTTATTTGGAGTTAAACATTGCTGGGTAACTACAGTAAATTCTTCTACACTATTTTACCAGTTTATTATTTGGAAGGCATGTTCAGCTGCATTATATATTTGTAGGTTGATGGTCAAATTAGTTTATTTTTATTATTAATTGTTATTTCTTTTTTACAAGGTGACTGCAGTACAATGGTGGTATATGTGGCAGTAGTTAACTTTGTATCATACATACAGTATATACTCTGTTAAAGAAACAAAGAGAACAAAACATGATGAATGTTCCGAGACTATATTATGTGCAGCAAAAACAGCCAAATCAGACCAAACAATTTTATTTCATTCTTGTTAGACCATTCTTGAAGGCTACAATGAAACATGCACAACTGACCATCAAACAGAAACGAGAAGCAGCAGAAAAATTGTGTGTGATGCTGAAGCCATGATAGAAGATGCACTGATGGGGCACAAAGGCTCATCCTGAGAGCATGCCAAGCGTGAAGCACAAATGAAACAAAGAGAGAAATGAGATGAAGTTATTCATGCTAATTGCTAAAAGTGAGCAAGGTTAGCATGGAAACAGAGAAAAGCATCAAAATAATATAAATTACCATAAAAAGTAACAGATCAAAATGGAGGGAAATAAAAAATCAGATCATTACGGAGACAAGCGCAAGCAGAACAGTACAATCATTGTGTCCCATTGAATAAATTGAAAGTACCTGTAAGTACCCAACTGTCACCATTAAAATAAATAAAACGGTCTAGCAACATGTCTACACATTTAACCCTAATTGAAATATTTTGAATATAACTGAATATTCAGGTGGCACAGCAGCAATTTGCTAATTCACCACTACAAAAAATCCTGGTTGGTCATCACACAGACACATGATTGGAGGCTGTTGGTGGTGTCATCATCCATTGCTAAATTTCTCTGGACCCCTAGCCACTGTATTTGCTTATCCGCTCAATCCTAGTGAGGGTCATGGTGCAAGGCAAGAGAAACCCTAAACATGGCACCGATCCATCGCAGGGCACACACATACTAAAGGCAATTAGCCAATTAACCAATAAACCTAACACACATGTCTTTGGACTCTGGGAGGAAACCTGGAGTAAACTCACGCAGACAGGGGGAAGATATGTACCGGATTTTTCGGACCATAAGGCGCACTTGAAATCCTTCGACTTTCTCAAAAATCGACAGTGTGCCTTAAAATGCGGTGCGTCTAATGTATGAATTAATTCTGGTTATGCTTTCTGACCTAGAAACGATTGTAGATGGTACACGGCGCTCATAAATCTGTCAAAATGTTTTAGCACGGTCTTGGTAGGTTATGAAGCTTACGGCAACCGTAGTGCGCAGCATCGCGGAGTAATACGGTATGTGCTTCAGCATTAGGGTACGTGCATTCATTCATTAATTTTCGAAGTGGATTTCAAACACAACGCTATCGGTCACGCAGTACAACATGGACATAGAGCAGCTGTGAGAGAATTCAACATTAATGAATCAATGGTACGGAAGTGGAGGAAGCAAGAAGACGCCTGCGCCAGGTAAAGAAACCAAACTGAGCTTCCGAGGGAACTTAAGAGTTTTGTTTCATTTCATGCGTCTTATACACCCGGTGCGCATTATGTATGAAAATATACCCGTTAGCAGCCGATCGTTGATATTGCGTCTTATAATCCGGTGCGCTTTATGGTCCGAAAAATACGGTAAACTCCACACAGGCAGAGTTCGGGTTGGGATCGAGCCATAGAGCTCAGAGCTGTAAGGCAACCATTCTAACCATTGCACCACCATGCCGCCCAGGGTTAAAACAGGGATAAAAAAATTTATTATTGGAAATCCCAGCTAAAATTAGCTTGCATTTGTCACAGGTTGACACAAGTTTTTGGCTGTATCACAAACCATGTATTATGATGCAAAATGTAAATTAATTATGGAATCAAATCCCATTATCCAAATGTACTGCTTCTTGGAAAGAAAGAAGAAAATAATCATATTTGGCCTATTTCAATTATACCCTAAGGGGAAAGCCCTCTCTCAACCTATTCAAAACCCTGTCTGCTATCCTGCTTTCACAGGAGTTTTTCTGCTTGGTCCTCTTGCCTGTCTTTTGTCTGCCGATTAGGTGAGGTTAACAAACAAGGTCTCATTTAACATGTGTACTACTGTGTGAGCATGAAAATGCTCTAATGTCTTACAGCTGTTTCTTCAAGCTTTTGAAAGATTGATTGTGCAAGTTCTATAATTTCCATCATAGGTACACTTCAACTATGAGAGACAAAATGAGGAAAAATATCCAGGAAAACACATTGTAGGATTTTTAAAGAATTTAATTGGAAAATATGGTGGAAAATAAGTATTTGGTCAATAACAAAAGTTCAACTCAGTACTTTGTAACATAACGTTTGTTGGCAATTGACAGAGGTCAAACCTTTCCTGTAAGTCTTCAGCAGGTTTGCACAAACTGTAGCTGGTATTTTGGCCCATTCTTCCATGCAGATCTCCTCTAGAGCAGTGATGTTTTGGGGCTGTCGTTAGGCAACACGGACTTTCAGCTCCCTCCACAAATTCTCTATGGGGTTGAGGTCTGGAGACTGGCTAGGCCACTCCAGGACCTTGAAATGCTTTTTACGGAGACACTCCTTCATTGCTCGAGCAGTGTGTTTGGGATCATTGTCATGCAGGAAGACCCAGCCACGTTCCACCTTCAATGCTCTCACTGATGGAAAGAGGTTTTATCTTAAAATCTCACGATACATGGCCCCGTTCATTCTTCCCTTAAAAGGGATCAGTCGTCCTGTCCCCTTTGCAGAAAAACAGCCCCAAAGCATGATGTTTCCACCCCCATGCTTCACAGTAGGTATGGTGTTCTTCTTCCTCCAAACACGACGAGTTGAGTTTTTACTAAAAAGTTCTATTTTGGTTTCATCTGACCACATAATATTCTCCCAATCCTCTTCTGGATCATGCATACGCCCCAGATCGAGGGAAAATATCAACGGTCTTGTATGTCTTCCATTTTTTTACAATTGCTCCCACAGTTGATTTATTCACACCAACCTGCTTGCCTATTGTAGATTCACACTTCCCAGCCTGATGCAGATCTACAATTTTCTTCCTTGTGTCCTTCGACAGCTCTTTGGTCTTAGCCAAAGGTTGAGTTTGGAGTCTGACTGTTTTAGGCTGTGGACAGGTGTCTTTTATACAGATAACGAGGTCAAATAGGTGCCATTAATACAGATAACGAGTGGAGGAAAGAAGAGTTTCTTAAAGATGAAGTTACAAGTCTGTGAGAGCCAGAAATCTTCCTTGTTTGTGGGTGACCAAATACTTACTTTCCACCATGATTTACAATTCAATTCTTTAAAAGTCCTACACTGTGATTTCCTGGATTTTTTTTTTCTCATTTTGTCTCTCATAGTTGAAATCTACCCATGATGAAAATGACAGACCTCTCTCATCTTTCTAAGTAGGAGAACTTTCACAATCAGTGGCTGACTAAATACTTTTTTGCCCTACTGTAAAATAAAAACATTACCTTATAATCAATGACTGAATAAAATCAGTGTTTACGCTGAGGTGAGAAACAACCTAGAACGTTCTATATCTCAGTGACTTTAGTAAAATCAGTCAAATATGTAGATGCCATTAGTAAACAGGTCACAGGCTGGCTAATTAGCTCCTAATAAACAAGCTTGCATTGTTCATTCATAAAAACAAATTTGATTGTAGTATTGGGGAATAACATTTTTTTTTTCCCAGTGGTACTCAAAGTTCCTGTTTTAAAAGAAAATATGTGACTGTTTTGCTGTACCAACTAATCTGTGAAATTAGCCAAGAAGAGTTAACAAATGCATATATGTTTCTGAGTTAAGGAGGGGCATGGATATGAATTATTTATTTATTTAAATTACAAAACGTAAACAAATAAATAATGATGTCTCTCCACCAAAGTATGCCATGGGAAGCTTTTGTAACTTTTCTTTTGTTTTTTTTTTTACTGTGTGTTACTTACATCAGCGTTGTTGTCAAAGCAGACATCTGGGCCTTTCCTGTAGCGTGGGTTCTGAGCCAGAACGCAGGGATCTGGACCAGTGGCTAATTTAAATGCATCAGGGCAAAAACACATCTTGAACACATCTCACTACATTCAATACAAAACTCACCAAAGTGATAATAACATGTCTGCTTCTTATTACTGAAAGCAAGGTTAACAATGATTCATTCAGACAGTAGAGAAAAACTTCTTAACCCCACCTATCCTGGTGTGGGTTGTGGGGGGTATGATGACTATCCAATAATTCTCAGGGCACAAGCAAGCATGTACCCTGAAATGGACACCAGTCCACTGCTCTGTAGAAGGTCGCTGTTTCAGTGCTGGGGAATGATCACTAAGTCTGGCCTCCCTCCCTCAGACATGCCCATGCCTGCATGAAACCCATCTAAGGCAAAAGGCACCGACTTTAACTATGGGGTAGTTGTGGCTGCCAGATGCCAGATGGTACATCCAATTGCATGGATTGTACCTTGTAAGATTGTAAGTTGTAAGTCTCTGATGATGGTCCCCCCCTCAAGTGATGTAAATGTACATGACACTCTCCCTGTCGTGAGGGTAGTGATCTTTTCCTGCTTCAGTTCACCCCATTCAAGCCATGAAGAGCTTTTGTAAACAGCACTTAAGCTGAACCAGGTGGTTTTAATCAGAAGCACTAAACCTGTGGTTCTGTGAGAGTGAGCAGTACTTTAAGTCTTTAAGAGGCTAGAGAGGTAAAATGGTCATTTAGGCCAAACGGTGGATGTGATTATCAGTGATCATCTAAAAGCCTTCCAATATTGGGTTGTTAAACTCTATGGTACTCTAATTACACAGGGATAAGTCAGGTTTCAGGTACTAAAGTATCATAGACAATTAATTAGTATTTTGAGCTTTTGGAGATTAAGTGTCTTGTTTAAGGCTCCTTATGCCACAAGCAACCTATAAATACTATACAAAGAATGATAGAATGACTGATTGAGAGAAAGATGTAATCTTTTTCCAATACACATGTATACAGTGGTACCACGGTTATCTTGACAGAAGCCTTGTTGAGAACTGAAAACAAGTCTCGAGCAAATTTTTCCAATAAGAAATAATGTACATTGAATTAATCCATTCCAAACCCCCAGAAGGTCCACACTGTATAAGGCATTATATGCATTAATGGAGTTGTACTGTACAGGTGCTCCCTGATTTAAGATGGGGATGTGTTCCGACAAATCCATCATAAGTTAAATGTATCATGAACTGAATAGTTTAACGAGTGTTTGGTAGAGTGGTCTATACTGTATCGTAGCAGAGCTCATGATAAGTGATGATAAGTAAGATATGGTTTAAAACACGTTAAGCTACAGTTGGCCAAAATAACACAAAACTTATTTTTATAATAAAGTGTTGAAAAATCTCATGTAATTTATTAAGTAATGGATTGAAAGTGAGCAAAACACTTGATGAAGTCATGGCACTAGCATAGCTGCTGAGCTAACTGCATACTATGTTTTGGAGCATTCAATTCCTGTTTTGTGGTTTTTGGTTGGCTCTTATAAACTAATCTTATTAGGATCCTTGTGGACTTATTTCCGCTACGAATACAGTACTGTAGATGTAAAATAAAGAAAAACTGAGTCCTTCTCTGAGCAAGAGCTATTATGAACCTGAATCACTGTGTACTGAACCGTGAATCATGAATCATGAATCTCGACTCATACAACTTAAAGCAAGAGCGCAGAGTACCGAGCAAACGACGAGAACCGGGACAAGTTTGTTCTACTCAAAATGCGTCGAGTTTGACGATTTCCAAGGTACCAGTGTATATGAATTTTATTTATGATGACAACACATGTTTGGCAGTGGTCTCTGACTACAAACTGTGATAGTCTATGAGCAACAAGCTTCACATCATCACGTTTCTGAAGGATACATGGCTGCTCAGCTTGTTTGAGTGGTCTGGTATCACAGGAAAGGCAGGTGCTCTTGGCATCGGTAAATGAGAAAACACCAGTATAGTGCTGGTCAGCTTCTCGGCCCGGTACCTTCTTTAAAACACCCACACACACAAAAAAAAACCAGTGTCATCAAACAGGCAGATATTCACAGAGAGGAGTACATGGTTATTTAAGTGCGAACTGAAACATTTAGCTTTGGACAGGTGAATAGTGTGTAGATCTTTGTTTAGCAGCCATCACCAGTCATTTGGGCTCCCTTCATGCTAACACAATGGACATGTGCTAAAGTATTTAGTGAATGTAATCTTAGATCAGCATGTCCTGTTGGAAAGGTTTTGCGGCTTGTTACATGCTGTCAGCACTGAATGGCTTTCTGGATAGACCCCAGTTTTTCTTTACAACGTGCCTCTCTGCTTTCTCTCAGCTCAGCTTTGAAACTGTGTGACTCATGGCTTTGTAGTGGAGCATGGTGCAGCAGGGAGAAAGTAACCCTGTGTGTGTGTGTGTGTGTGTGTGTGTGTGCGCGTAAGCTCTCCATTACATCTCACCTGCACCCTCAGTAATCATTCACTGTTTACTGCAGCTGGGCACGCTCAGTAGAGCACAACAGACCTCTGATCTCAGCAGTCATCAGGTCACACACAAAAACACATACAACTGAAATATTCTAACACACACACACACACACACACACACCGTCAAGAGACCACAACATATCCTGCCATATAGGGTGTTATATGGTCAGAAGACCTTTGATGGTTGGCTGTTTAAGAATTGTGATTCAACTGTACTTACATATTTACAGCTCCATAGAACCAATACCACATATAGAGTACACAGCCAGTACTAGAATTAAATGGTGCCATTCTGATCAACTGAGGGAAAATTATAGAATAAAATATAAGTAGAATAGAATAGTCACAGAATAATATAATATTGTGTGCACAGCATCTCAGTTTAATGCCTGTTTATCCTAGTCAGGGTCGCAATGGAGGGTCTGACTAACTCAGAATTCACTGGGCTCTAGCATACAGTGGGGCAAAACAGTATTTAGTCAGCCACTGATTGTGCAAGTTCTCCTACTTAGAAAGGTCTGTAATTTTCATCATAGGTACACTTCAACTATGAGAGACAAAAAGACAAAAATATCCAGGAAATCATATTGTAGGATTTTTAAAGAATTTAATTGTAAATTATGGTGGAAAACAAGTATTTTGTCAATAACAAGAGTTCAACTCAATACTTTGTAACATAACCTTTGCTGGCAATGACAGAGATCAAAAGTTTCCTGTGAGTCTTCAGCAGGTTTGCACACACTGTAGCTGGTATTATGGCCCATTCCTCCATGCAGATCTCCTCTAGAACAGTGATGTTTTGGGGCTGTCGCTGGGCAACACAGACTTTCAACTCCGTCCATAAATTTTCTATGGGGTTGAGGTCTGAAGACCGGCTAGACCACTCCAAGACTTTGAAATGCTTTTTACGAAGCCACTCCTTTGTTGCCCGAGCGGAGTGTTTGGGATCATTGTCATGCTGGAAGACCCAGCCACATTCCATCTTCAATGCTCTCAATGATGGCAGGAGATTTTGGCTTAAAAATCTCATGATACATGGTCCCGTTCATTCTTCCCTTAAACACGGATCAGTCGTCCTGCCCCTCTGCCAGAAAAACACGCCCACAAGGGCATGATGTGTCCCTCCACTCCTTTTTACCAAAAAAGTTCCATTTTTGGTTTCATCTGACCACATGATATTCTCCGAATCCTCTTCTGGATCATCCATATGATGGCAAGCACGCATTTGTTACTTCTACTTCGGTCCCAGCTCTCTGCAGGTTCATTCATCAGTCCTCCTCCGTGTAGTTGCTGGGATTTTTCCTCACCATTCGCATGATCACTTTGACCGCAAGGGATGAGATGGAAGATGCGCTCCATTTTCTTACAATTGCTGCTCCCACAGTTGATTTATTCACACCAACCCTGCTTGCTTATTGTAGATTCCCTCTTCCCCAGCCTGGTGCAGGTCTACAGTTTTCTTTTTTTCTCCTGGTTTCTTTCACACAGTTCTTTTGGTCTTGTCCATCGTTGAGTTTTTGGAGTCTGACTGTTTGAGGCTGTGGACAGGTGTCTTTTATACAGATAACGAGGTCAAACAGGTGCCATTAATACAGGTGGAGGAGTGGAGGACAAAAGAGCTTCAAAGAAGAAGTTACAGGTCTGTGAGAGCAGAAATCTTGTTTGTTTCGTGGGTGACCAAATACTTACTTTCCACCATGATTTACAGAATAAAATTCTTTAAAAAATCCTACAATGTGATTTCCCTGATTTTTTTTTTTCTCTCATTTTGTCTCTCATAGTTGAATCTACCCATGATGAAAATGACAGACCTCTATCATCTTTCTAAGTTGGAGAACTTGCACAATCAGTGGCTGACTAAATACTGTTTTGCCTCACTGCAAGTAAACCCTGGTCAATCTGTAAGCACAGCACCTGAATATCACATTGCAAGTCCCACCTGGGACATAATCCCAAGCCCTCAGGAATTGCCATTTCCAGCAGCTGACTCTCTACCATTGAGCCACTAGAGCTTCTGAATTAAGTTTAAGAAATGGGGAGAAAAAAAATGCAAATCTGAATGTCAGAATTATTGGCAACCATAGAAATTTGTGTAACTAAAGCATATTTGGATTTACATTTTAGCTTTCCGACATGTTATAGGATTCTTAAGCACTCATCCATGACTTCCTGTTTCACTGTGGTATAAATAATGACTTGACACATGAGGCCAAATTCCTTTGGTCACTGAGCATGGAGAAGGTTAGAGAATACACAAATGACATGAAACAGAAGTGTATTGACCTTCATAAATAACAGTTAATATAGCTACATATAAATAATAGACATTGTCAGGACAAACACAAAAAAATTAATTTCAGACTTACATGAGAGAAGCATTAAGACAAATCACTCACTTCTATTAAATCTTAGTATCTTTTTGTTTGTACAGTGGAACCTCGGAATTCAAGCGCTTCTTCACTCGAACAACAAACTGCCTTCTGGAACCAATTAAGTTTGTACTGGTTCCTGAATTTTCACTGTCATGTTACAATTCATGGCTTTGAATGCTTTAAGGATGTTGGCAATCAGCTCAGTGTAGATTGGAGGTGACAATACAATGCCTTCTATGATAGTTTCTCTCACTCCACAAGTAGATTTCACACTTTCAAGCACCACTTTACCAAAGACAACACTGACATAGGACATACTACACTGAATAGATTGATCAAAGCAGCTTTTTTGTGGGCAACATATTTGTAGACTTAAAATAAGATGGGAAACAATATTGATATCTACAAAACAGTATATGACAGGAAAATTAAGGTGTTTTTTGTGATCAACAGTCCAGAATCCACAAAATACACCCAAAATAAATTAAAAACAAAATCTTTATTGTCCACTGTAACTACAAAGCAACTGAAGCTGCATTGAAGCTACACAATGAGGATGGTTGTAGAAATAAACAATTTTTAAAAATGATCTACAGATGAACAGGACATCTTCAAATCTGGAAATCTATGCAGATGCGAACTTTTTTTTTTTTTTTTTTATTCCTTTATATTCCTTTAACTTCTTTAAGTACAGTTGAATCATATTTCATCAGGGAACAATAAATTATTTGGCATCCCAGTCAGGACAGCAATGAGGTCTCTTGAATTTTCACTGTATCTGGAGATCTATGGCCAGATGACACACCTGTAGCTTTAAACACAAGCTGTTTGGAAGGGGTGATTAGACAGAATATAGCCTAATGTCCACTGGTAAGAATGGTGAAGGATCAGTGATGATATGGATGCTGTGATGTCTTTCCTCCGGAGTCCCTGAGACTGCATAATGTACATACTTAAAGTTTGGAAAATATAGCTATACGTGCAAAGAAGCTACAACTATTCATGTTTTACCGTATTTTTCGGACCATAAGGCGCACTTAAAATCCTTTAACTTTCTCAAAAATTGACAGTGCGCCTTAAAATGCGGTGCGTCTAATGTATGAATTAATTCTGGTTGAGCCTTCTGACCTAGAACCGATTGTAGATGGTACACGGCGCTCATAAATCTGTCAAAATGTTTTAGCACGCCGTTGGTAAGTTACGTAGCTTACGGCAACCATAGTGCGCAGCATAGCGGAGTAATACGGTATGTGCTTCAGCATTAGGGTACGTGCATTCATTCATTCATTTTCGAAGCGGATTTCAAACTCAGCGCTATCGGTCACGCAGTACAACATGGACATAGAGCAGCTGCGAGAGAATTCAACATTAACGAATCAATGGTACGGAAGTGGAGGAAGCAAGAAGACCAAACTGGAGGAAGCAAGAAGACCAAACGCCAGGTAAAGACCAAACTGAGCTTCCGACGGAACTTAAGAGTTTTGTTTCATTTCATGCGCCTTATAACCCGGTGCACTTTATGTATGAAAATAGATCCGTTAGCAGCCGATCGTTGATATCGCGTCTTATAATCCGGTGCGCTTTATGGTCCGAAAAATACGGTAATCCCCTAGCAGGATGATGATTCAAAACATAATATATATATATATATATATATATATATATGCAAATAATAAATTAATAAATAATGATGGTTCAATGAACACAGAATAAAGCATTTTAGCATGGGATAGAAAGAGAAAACTTGCCATCCATATATCCTAATATTTCTATCCCATCCCAGAAAAAACAGGAAGTTTGACTATCTAAGAGTACATGGATTCAGATAGAAATATAGGGATTCTTAGATAGAAATGACAGGCATTGCCAATGTATATTTCATACCCCGGCCAGAAGGCACTGCTGGGACTCAAACTAGGCTTTTTGTTAATTTTGATATCCGAGAAATATCTGTACCCCCCTGCTACATCTAGGCTCTAATTTACCAAGCCATGGAAACATTAAGTTGAATGTATGTGTCAGTAGCAAATCTTTTAAGTCCTATACATTTTGAAGTGTAGCCAGCACATCCCACACATGCTAGATCTGATTGAAATCTGGGGAATTTGGAGGTCAGGGTAACACCTAAACCTTAGTGATACGTAAAGTATACACACACACACACACAGAGCCTAATCCTAGATTGTAGACGTGATATTTACACTATATTAGAAGATTATGATTCCCAATAGTAAGAACATATGAAACAATTATTTGAAATACAGATTTAAAAGCTGTCCTTTGCAGGCTTTGTCCAGATCTTTGCCTGAACATTACATTCCACAGGACTGAACAAGGGGTGGGGGGTGCTGAACGTGTGAGGGGTAGATTAAATTACACCCTCTGAAAGGAGCGGCCCGTGATCTTGAGATCTTGCAAATGGATTCTCTTTTATGGCTCTCGTTAAACTTAACATGTCTAAAATAGTTAACGTAGAAGAAAAAACCATCATATGCAGAGTCGCACTTGGGGCTTGTAAAAGCCAGCGGTTATGTTGAACTAAACCTCCAGACACCTCTCACTTTACCGTGGCTCCATCAGTAAGAACGACAGTGGGATTTATAGCACGCTGGATGTCAGAACGCAGCTCCCAAATGCTCCTCTGAGAGAGGTCGTATAGAGATGAGCAATTATCCAGGATGAGGCTAATGGCATCACTTCAAAAAGGATAGAAACACATACACACAGTTCCAGTCTTTCAGGGCCTCACCTTGAGCAGTTTCCACAGTCCAATACACCATAGAAAGACCTGTTTTCATTCTCAAAGAAGTACTGAGTTTGCTCCGTTATACAGCTCTCTTTAGAGTATGCATCCGAAAGGTCCTCTTCTGAGAGCACTGCAAAACACACAACATTAACTTATTAATTCACTTATTAATTCATGTCATGTCAGCATCCATGGGTATAGCCATGATAGGAAGTTTACAACTGCCATCCAACGCACTCACACTAGGGCAATTTGGAGAGACCAATTATCACCATACTGTTTGCACGTGTCATTTTGTTAAAGTTGTATTCCTCCAAAAGTGGCCAACTTATTGTGCACCCTCATAACCAAAAATGACCCCTGGGAGGTATTGCATTCAATGAGCCTTTACATATTACATCAGGTTTAGCATCTGGTACACATAATTGTTTATTCAACTGAGTATGGGCGTGTTTAATTTTTCTTTTCTTCCACTTTTCTGTCCAAGCCACTTTCAAAACATCCATCTACCTTCTTTGGCAGTCCCTAGAATGGGGTCGCAATTCAACCTTCTCTCTTTCAGACATGAGTGGTCGTGTCTGTATACCCTCCAGGATGCAGGCACCATTGCATGAAGTCATAAGGAATATACATCCCATTGTCTACTTTTAGTTCCCCAAGTATATGTAAATAGACAGCAGACTGACAACACAACTATGTTGGATATAGCCTCCACATTAAGCAGAATAAGCATTCATTAAGATGGAGCTGATATAAACTAGTAAAATTGATTGCTTAATACCAGAATCTGTCAAATAAGATTAAAACCAAACTACCACCAAGTTATTACTTAAAGTATACTGCTTGCTTCAAAATCTGATATGTTTCTGAAATGATTCTACTTATTTTTTCCTTCGCTTACAGGGTGCACTCATGTGAGAATGTATTACAGCAAAACCTAAACATTAACCAGCTCAATCCAAAGTGTAATGTTTTATCCAGTTCTACTTAATGTGATTACAGCATTTTCTTGTTTGAACCTTGGTGTTTCAGCAAGGATTTGTGTGTAATTTTTAAAGGCATTCAATAAACATGCCATCAGAATAAGCACCTCATAACGGTCTGCCAAGTATAAATCTGTCAGCTATGTTTGCACATCTGCATATCGTCTGATTTTGCTTTAGTGTATTACAATGCAGTTGTAATAAAATGTGCTATGTAGTTATGAACCAAATATGTACCCTCCTAGGCAAAAAATAAATAATAACCTTTAAGCGTCTTAATATGGGATAGCTTTTTCTTTAACTTGTTTTAGCTTCTTTATATGCTGAAGCTGTCTGGATAAACTTGTAGACAGTAACACAGACAGAAAAAACAGTATTATTCCACTCAGTGTTGATAGCGTCAAAGAACTGATGTGTAGCTGAACAACATTTCACAGGTAGTTTGTGTTTAATAAGAGAGCAAATATTCTCTATAGGGTTTAAGTCTGGACTCTAACCTCATCAATATATGAGCTTAATGGATTTATATTTACATTTTGTCATTTAGCAGATGCCCTTATCCAGAACAACTGGACCTTCTTGTCCATAGTCCTGTACCTTAACCAGTAGGCCAACACAGGACTTGATCTCAGGTTACTTTTCGCATTGTTGGCAAGACCACTGTCTTGTTGAAAATAACATTTTTAGAAAATAGCTTTTCAATTGTGGGAAGCCTTTCTGAAATGTTCTCCTGTACCCAAAGCATTCATTAATTTACACTGAAGCAGCTCATCAGTATGGGCAGGTTAAAAGGCTTCGCACACCATGACACTTCTAAGTCCATGCATAACTGTCATAGAGAAGCAGTAATTTCTCACCAGTTATTTGAGGACACCTCTTTGGATCATCATCACACAATGCATAACACTACTCACAACACTACTGAGCCACTCTGAATCAAACTGTCCATATAATGCCAAAAACTTCAGTCTTGACTTTGACAACACCTCTTATTGACACAAAGCCTACATAAATGTACACTCCTAAATCCAGGAGTGTCCATTTACAGAATATGCCTACCTCCTTATATCATTCAGAACGAAAGATTTTCCTTCTCAACATTTTTTTTTGAAAGTGAGAGGAGGCAGGCTCTGAAAAGCCCTGGCCTCTGAGGGCAGCTGACTTCTAGAACAACCTGCTGCCCAAACATGCTGTCTGTCTATATTACTCTTAAATTTAACTGGAACTCAGTGTGTGCTCACCATGGCCTTCACTGTGTGCGACTCGCTTATACGCAAGTAGAATGGACAGAAATTCAACTACGGATTGGTTGAAAAAACCTACCTGGTTGTAGACTACTCGGGAATGTAAGGCTGAGGAGAAAGTGCTGTAGAATTGACCTGCAAAAAGTAAAATGGATTTTCCACAACCTTCAACTGGATTTGATTAAACAAATAACAAAAGGAGAAACTCCAGCTCTCTTACCAGGCTACAGTGGAGGCCCACCAGCCCAAACTTAATATGTCTGCTACAGTAGGCTGAAACACACACACACAGGCACACACACAGGCACACACACATAAACAGATACCTGAAAAATTCATAAATATGCATGAGAACTTAACCAAATAGATAAATATAACCTTTACCACATAGACTGATCGGTGTCCAGCAGCCGCCTTGTCCTCTCTCTTAGGGTCGCAGACTGACTGATAGTCATAGGTTTTGTTAAATGAGTAGAGCGATGTGTTCACCAGACTGATCATTATTATAGGGTCCACTTCACCAAAGAACTGACCTATCTAAAGACAGATCATACACAATCCCACAGAGAGGTGAGAAATATTACATAAAACAATGATACTTCTGGATTTGGACTTCCAGAGAATCAATGCTTTCACTATGTAATTTGCTAACAATTGTACAATGGAAAAGTGAGTATCAGTTGATATAATCATGTAACCTACAGAGAGGGCCAAAAGTTTGAGGCCACTAGTGAAAATGCATGTTTGGATTTAGTGGAGAAAGATTCAGACACAACATACTCCACAACACATCCCAATGTTTTGCAACAACTATTGCAAGACACAACAAAGATCAAGGAGTGGTGACCATGGACTCCCCCCCACAGTCACCTGACCAAAACCCCACTTTGGGGGGGCTTGGTTGGCAGACACTCAATGACAGAGAAAGCCAAGCAATCAGTAACATCAGAAGATGGTGTGATTTCTGAACACACTGCGAAAGCACCAGTAACTGACTTCCATCCAAATTCTACTTTTGTTTATCTTGTGTGTTGCCATAGATAAAGTTGCTATGGAGAATATGATTGCTGTATTCATAACTAATAACAAAATATGAACAACTCAACTGAATATATGATGGCACAGATCCTGAAGTGATTGTGAAACCTCTGACCTGAGTGATGTACTCTTCCTGATTGGACATGAGTAGGAAACCTCCATCATCCAGTATCACACAGTCCACATGCTGTTCAAAACATTGAACATGATTGACAAGATTAAGCACAACAGAGCTGGGCCAATCCAAACAATCTTGAACCTAAAGTCCCACTGGTAAGCGCACCACACCCTGCAGTACCTTATCATTCCTGAGGCAGCCACAGATCTCGTCCTTACACTGCAAGGAGAAAATCGTCAGAGATGTAAACTGAGATGAGCCCAAACACGCTTTGCATCATTTATTAGAGTGAGTCAAACATTCTCTGCTTCCAGTATGCAATATTAGCCTGTCTACAGTCTGTAACCAAACGCCTTCCACGTGTGCAGATAAGCAGAGTAGTTTGGCTCACATTTATCTTCAGGGTGGCATTCATGAAGCTGTTCATCCAGGCAGACACATTGAGTTTGACTCCCACCACTGCAAAAGAACACATTACACATCATAAACGTAGAGGCCACAGTACCAATGCAATGGTCATACATGGATATGAGAACTGACAACAATGTTAAGAACATTCAGACCCGGTTTTGAGAAACAAGTACTGATGCCTGTCTCACCTTCATGTACTGCAATCTGATGCTTTACTTTATTATAGGTAGGTTGTGACACAGAGCACATTCTATTCATCATGAGGTAGTTCATGTGGTTTAAATGTACGAGCCAGGTACTAGAAAAGTGGTCACTGAAATTCTGGGTTAAAACCCCAGGGTGGGCAATGCAACCAGTAAATTTCATCTGACAAACTCATGTTTGGCTCATGTAACACTCATTTTCTTCTCGTTTTATTTCTCCAAAAGAGTTTTCTAGAAACTTATACTGACCGATGGTGAAATATTCACCATTATGTCACCTGAGGAAAGAACAACTACTGAACACTAACATTTCCTTTGGGTAGTGTGTGTTGTAGTTAAGATTGTGGCAAAATTTTCCATTGCTGTAGAGATTTTACAGGAGAGAATTGAGTAAGTGTGTAGGTTTTACAAAACTGGCCTGTATTGCTGACCGAGCTGATCCATGCTGATCTCAGTCTAGTTAGCAGGTGAAGTGATAGCCAACTACCTAGCTATTGAGAGGTGAGCTCTTCTGGCCAGTGTAGATCTTGGTAATTAAGAAGTAAACAGATCACTCCAGGGCATAACTGTAAGCTACAATGTTGCATACAACCCATTATTATGCCATAAAAAAACGTATTTTCTGGGCTCACCAGCTGGTTTGAGTTTGTTGCCATTGAAGTCCAGTTCCACAGCTTTACTGACTAGAATTCCAGATTCATAGCTGGACTCTCTACTTCCTATTTAATGACAGAAAAAAAGAACACATATATAAACACACAGACCAGGTTGATGTATAGACTGCAGATCTGAACTAATGCTCTTCATGGATAGCTCTTCATTTTCAGGAATATTCTGAATGTCCCATTTCACACCCGGAAACATCTACACGACCTTAGTTCTTTGAGGCCAGAAGGAAGAAATGCAGGATTAGTTAACATTTATTGCAATTAACATAAGACCTTATGCAGATATAGAGGAAGAGCTTTGCATTCTCCTTAGTAGACATATCTGAGACTTACAGTTACTCCAGTCTTCCATTAAACAGTCCAAACTGTTGAGCGTTAAGGGCCTAGCTCAGTGACCCAACTAAGGCAGCTTGGCCATCTACTAAATCCTTTCCACTGCTAGTCCACAGCAGGGTTTTGAATATTAAGTGTTTAGAGTGATCTCAAGTCTATTTCTCTGCACAACCTATTTGCCATTTCACCAGTTACATCTAAACATACTCAAGGGTTGAACAAAGAAGCACTCTACATACTTTGTTCATCCCCTTTATTTGGTTCTCTAATGGTCAGGACTCCCCAGGACCATCAAAGATCAGCTACTATTTGGGTGGTGGATCATTCTCAGTGACACTAAGATGGTGGTGGTGTGTTAGTGTATGTTGTGCTGGTATGAGTGAATCAGACACAGCAAAGCTGCTGAAATTGTTAAACACTCTAGTGTCACTGCTGGACTGAAAATAGCCAGCATCCAAAAATGTCCACCCTCCAGCATCCTACAGGTAGCATCCTATGAGCAGTGATAAAGGATTAGAGGATGAATAACACAAACCGTGCAACAACAGACAAGCTACTGTCACTGACTTAACATCTACAAGGTGGAGCAATATATTAGATATGTCTAATAAAGTGCACAGTAATTGAAAACAGTGTTTAAAAATTCCAGCAGCACTGATGTGTCTGGTCCAATCATACAAGCAAAACACACCACCACTCACTAACACACCGCCACCGTGTCAGTGTTACTGCAGTGCCAGGACCTTCTTCAATCAGTGCAGAAAAAAGGAGGTGTACCTAATAAAGTGATCAGAAAAGGTATATATTGCTGCCACAGAATTTATTGGTCTGGGTTTGGTTGAAATTGGGTTTGTCTAAACACAAGGTGATAAGAGATTTGATGTTATTTTTAGGTCCTAGTGCCACATTTCTAATGCCATTATTGCACTAAATGGTCAACATCAAACAAACAGATTTATACAATCTTGCAAGATACCAAGATTCATAACAATCTTGGTATAAATTCTTGCACAGAACAGCTTAATCGACCTACTAACCAATGTATTTAATATGTCCATGTATCACAAGCTAAAATCGCAAAACATCTGCTTCATAATTGTACAAGTGTGTATCTATTGGTATTGTGTTTTTCTATAACCAATGCCATGTTGAAATAGTAGGTAGTACAGCCAATCTTTTCTTTCCCTACTGAAAAGTTGGAAACTTTCTATTTCTGACGTCATGAATATAGGATAATATGCAGCAATTGCAGAAAATATCTATGAAGAGTTTGGCTTCAAGGTTCACTCTGTTTTACAAATCAACATCAAACCTCAAGAAAAATGGTTTAACACAGCTTACACTTGCTTCTGGGTCTGTTGAAGTGTGGATTATGTTGCCTGCACAAGTGTATGTGTAAATACTCAGACCACAGATGGGTGCAGGTCAGGATTACTTATGCATACAGCAACAAACAGAATAACAACCATGAATAAACACATGCCAAAGAGAAGGGAAATCCTACACACTGAATAGCCTAAGGTAGTAAATACAGACTGCCCTACAAAAAAGGTGTATGTGGGGTGGATGGGAACTTACTGTTGACATAAGGGGCAGTAAAGATATATATGTCATTGTCTAAACTTCTCTTGTAAAAACTGGAGTCAAAGGTCTCCGCATTTTCAGTCCATTCCTCACCAGCACTGAGACAGATAGAAAGATAAAGATTAGAGATAAAGGCATGATGGCATTTTTAAATTCAACGTTTTGTAGAAGTTGAACATCCAACATAAGATCAGAAACTCACAGATTATGCCATTTACCAGCAATCAAAAAAAAAAAAACATCACTTGGTACATCACTTGGGTGGTGCAGAGGTGCAATATGCTAGTCTACCACCACAAGCATGTGGCTTCAAGTCCCTGAGGTGCCTTTCTTTTGGTCGGGCAGCACCTTGCAGACCCGATTTGCTGTATCTGAGGTAAGGGAGGTCAGTCAGGGGATCATCCCCTGGTGTTGCATCAGCAACCCACACTCAGCCCCATGATGGACCAACATCCCTTCCAGGGCATGCTTATTACTGTTCTCCATGGATAGGTGATTGAGCCCCCATGACCCTGGCCAGGAAAGGTGGGGTTACAAAGTGAAATAATAATAAATCAAGTATTATTATTACAATCATACCCCACTAGACTAACTCTAAATACAATATATGGGTCAATAAACACAATCAGATGATTGTGGTGGCACAGTGGTAGAACTGTTTACAATCTGAAAGCACTGTATGTAAAACTAGAAAAAGCCATTGCTATTTTATTTAGCTATCTTCCAGGATAACATTCTACTGTCAAAATAAATAAGAGCTCTGAGAGCTTGTGTGGCCTTTTCTTCATGACTGAACTGTAATTTCTCCTAGACAAAAGATTTGACATCATGCCAGGCTGGCTCTAGCATGGCGGGTATTTGTTGAGGAAAGGAGGCTCCCTATGACAGTGCTTCATTGAAAGTCATTGAGTTCTTGCAAATGTCTGTGGACATTGCATGGACATATGCTTGAATTTATGCAGCTTTTAACAATTGCTGTGGTTGAAATATCTACTGACTAGCATGTGGTGTTTCCTGCTATTCTCAACCACAAAACTAGTTTATGAACTCAGTCTTATTTTATAGAGTGCAGTGACTGCCAGAGCGTAAGAGAGAAGTGTGAGTCCGAGTTAATAAACTAGTTTCTGAGCATTAAAACAGCAGGACACGTATGTCACAACTCTCCGGTATTCCTGCTGTCCCACTCTTAGAGAAATTCCTTCTCATTTACGGTGTTTCACGATATATAGTAAGCATATGGATGAAAGATGCTTCATCAAAGATTTACACATTCAATCCACTAAAACCACACTATAACATCACACTAAACAAACAATAGGAAAATGCCATTCCTCACCTTTTAGGGTAAACCCGTGTGATCCCTCCATCAGTTGCCACAAACCTAGCTAACACCCCTTCTCTGCAACACACCACATACAAACATATGAATAATTCATTCTCACAATTAACTGAGTCATGCTTTCAGTAATGACTCACCCAGTGCAGTTTAGAAGTCTGTTGTGAGTCATTTTTGTGATTTTAAAAAAGCACTTAGAATGCAATTAGAGAAACCGCCCAGCCCCATTCCTGACAGTGACATTCTGGTTTATTTATATTGTGTAAAGTCCTCTAAAGTTGAATTTACATGACTAACTCAGGTTGGATGACTCGCTCTGATTATATAGTTTGTTACTTCAAGTCAAATTAGTCATTACAGTCACAACAAATGCATCAAAGCAAAATTCTAATTTTTCCATTTAACAATGACTTTCAGGGAGTCTCAGAGTCTGCTTTGTTTTACATTAACTAGTATAACAAAAACAATCCTCGAGGCATTGAACAGTGACACACAATATACATATCTTAGAGGATGGTATGGCCCATTATTATTAGCATGGTAATAATAAGTAAGCTTACTAATAGTTACTGGTGACCTGCAGTATAGTTAGATAGTTTCTAAGCATATTCCTTAATATACATTAGTCTACTACTAAATTATGTGTGTTTGTTTAAAAGTGCATCAGTGGCTGTTCACATTGGGAGCAAGGGTATATTCATACTAGTCAGACACATTCATATTTTTCAGATTTTTCTACCAGCTCTGCTAAAAAGCAGAAAAGATCAACATATGTTGTTTCAGACACTTATGCTGGCAAGCATTACCAGCAAGACCATGTGAGTTCATCAGCCAAACCAGCACTAATCAGCAAAAACATGGACCTCAGGGTTTTTTATGCTTTTTGATGAGCTTTCAGTACACTTAATGCTAGTCCACAAAATAAACTACTTACACGCTCTGCTCTTTCCAATGATCGATCAGTTTGGCTGTAAGAGAGGCATCTAGTAGCAGCCTGTCAACTAGAGTCATATTACCTAATAAGAAACAAGAAAATGGTTCAGAACAAGAAAATATGCTGAGATCCTTTAACAGATGCATTTATTTCCTACAAGGTATGTACGATCAGTGGCAGAAATGTGACAGGTAACTTGTTTAGTTAAAGGCCACTTTAACACACTAACACTTTAGACTAAGGTACAGTTTTTTAGTTTTTTTTTTAA
>JAJAGP010005190.1:0-36486 GCA_025084515.1 Ancistrus triradiatus
AAAATAAAGCCCTAAAATGTACTGCCGAATGATTTCACTTTAGATGATGGCGTCACCTGAAGTCACAAATCAGGACGAGCCAAATGTAGCATTAATCACAGTGTAAAGTGACTTTATCACGGAATGCAAGACGAAAAAAGCTCCGAATCGCTAACCGCAAGCCAACTTTACTGCGGTTGGCCTTTTGGCTTCCCACTCTGTTATAGTTGCAAAGTCTTTTTTATTTACAGGTTCACTACTCATTCTGACAGCATAAGGCTCCGCTCACAGCTCACACGCTGCTCTGTCACTGACGTAGCTACTACACCCGGGAGTATGTATCAGTTTTGGCGCGTTATTGGCCAATGAGGCTGTGACTGGAATACGGGACTGGAGCTGTCCCGGCCGGGACAAATCAAAATAGCCCATAAATCGTGATGACAATACGGGACGGTTGGCAACCCTACTGTACATATATCTTTAAAATATACAGGAAGGAATCAGAATTATGTTTATTTTAATTGAAAAACCTCTATCTGTTCAGCTATCTGCAAAACAGTATCTGTTCTTATTTAGAGATAATTTGAAACGTAATGTGATTGTTATTACCATTATTATTGCCAGACGAGTTCAAGTGAATGACATCAGTACGCAGTATTTTATTTTATTCAACATTTTCATTGGTTTAGTTTTGGACTGAGCGTTGCTGCAAAGGAAAAACAGACAGTAGAATTACACAACAAATATTCATTAATAAATTACGATTGAAGTAGCTTATATGTATATAATCTGTCTGCACCAGCATGCGTTTACAATTCTGCAGTGTTAGTGACTGATAAAAGAGCAGTGGGATTTTAAGTTAATTAAAATGTTAGAGAAAGAACTTCATTAGTAATTCCATTTTAAAAACAGTTTTGGTAAAGTCTGATGAAGGCCTCAACTGTTAGACAAAAACAAATCAGAACACAGAAGTGAATAATCACGCTTACAATCACAACCAGATATAAAGCTACAGACATTAAACCTACTGATTTATTATATTAGCTGGCATAATGGTAATAGATTTCCTAAAATTAAAAATACAGATTATTTAGTGTTAAAGCAGAGGACTGATAAAAACAACAAATATTCATGTGCATGATTAGACAGTAATTGTTATTTAGTAAATCTAAAGGTTTAATAAAGCAGTTTCAGTTCTGATCATAAACTGACATTGGAAAACTAATAAATAAACTTTATAAAGACAGAACCTGTAAATTCATCTGAAAGTATTCTGGGATTTATTTAACACAACACAAAAACACAATTGAAAACATAAAGGTACAAATGGTGTTCTGTTTGTCTTTTCTTTAAAGGTCTTTTGTGATTCAACCCAGGAAAAAATGTACTGTGAAATTTCACAGTAGAACCATGAAGTGGCCAAATTACCATCAAAAACTCATAGTGGAACTCTGAACTTCATGGTCAAACTGTGAAAGTTCACATTAAAACTGTCAAGCAATTCACAGTTTTACTACGAAAATTCACAGCACGGCCCTGATTGTTTATTTTAACAGATTATATTTACACTTGATCAGGTTCAGATTGGAATGTAACTTTAATTTGTTTTTGATTGAGAGCAGAAGGTGCAGGCTGTGTATAAAGTCATTCCTTTTTTTAATTAAACTGTTGCAGAATAGAGTTTATTTGTTTAGTTCTGACCATGAACTAACATTAAAAGTGGTTCTGTTGGACCTTTAAATGTTTACATTTAGTCGTTTTGCAGATTCTTTTATTCAGAGTGACTTAAAGCTGATAGAGTTTTAACAGGTATTTAACAGGTATAAACAGTATTTTATCTGCTACGCCACCACAGCGCCGCCTAGGGCATTTAAAACAAAACACATAATAGAATTTTACACATAGAACATTAAACTTTAAAAGTATGGAACTAATGTACAAAAAAGATCGAAAAGTAAGTGTTTGCTGTTTTTTTATTTTATTTTTTATTTTATTTTATTTGTTTATTTAACAGGGACAATACAGACAAACATTGTTACATAACAAGCAACAGATGTGATGTATACAGGGCATCTAGCTTAAGCTAATTTGCATCCCCAGTCCCTGGTTAGGCTTTTTTTTTGTTTTTTAAACATATCAAACAAATACATAAAATATACATACATTCATAAATAACTAAATCCAAGATAAATACATATCAATTACTTTAACTGTGTTTGAAATTAATTCATAAAATGTTCACAAGTTTGTTTCTGTTTAAACCATTGTTTTACTTTTGCATTAAAAGCCTGAAGTTTCTCCTGTGTTTTAATTTCTAAGGGTAATATATTCCACAACCGTATGCCTTTCCATGAAAAAGATGACTGGCCAAAGTTGGTTCTACACATTGGTATTCTACAATTACCACTTACTGCTCCTCTGGTTGTCACTCCACTGATTTTATGCTTCACAATAAACTGGCAAAGTATTTCTGGGACAAGATTATTCATGCATTTAAAAACAAGCTTTAAAAAGGAAAAACTGACAAAATTATCAAAACATAACAGATTATATCTTTCTTGAATTTCACAGTGATGCCATCTCATTGATTTCTGATCCATTATTTTCAAAGCCTGTTTGTATAATGATGTTACAGGTTTAACTACAGATTGAGAAGCCTGACCCCAAACAGTTGCGCAGTAAGACATGTGTGAGAAAATCATGGCATGCATATACATCTGTGCAGCCTTAAGAGGAATACAGGGTCTTATCAATCGAAAGCAATTTAAGTTACTTTTTACAGTCTTGGTCAGTTTCTTTACATGAGCGTTATATTTTAGTTTGGGATCAAGTGTCACACCCAGATATTTAAACTCATTAACTTCCTCAATTTCCTTTTGGTCAATATATATTAAAAACTCTTTGTGTTCTTTTTGTCTTATAGTAAAGCACATTGATACTGTTTTTGTAAAATTTAAAATCAAACAATTATTTATAAGTCACTGAGAAACACTAATCATTTGCCTATTTAAAATTTCTGCTGCTTTCTGTGGAGTCTTTGCTGATACATAAATGATTGTATCATCAGCATACAGTTGACACTCTGTACCTTTACAGACTTCAGATAAGTCCTTTATGTACAAGCAAAAAAGCAGTGGACCCAAAATTGAACCCTGGGGAACACCCATACCACAACTCTGAATGGATGACCTTACACCATTTATTCTGACATATTGCTCCCTACATTCCAAGTACGATTGAAACCACCCTATAGTATGTTCAGATATGTTAAGCTTCTTTAATTTATTTATAAGTATTACATGATTCACAGTATCAAACGCTTTTTTGAGATCTAAAAATACAGCTCCTACCACATTACCTGCATCTAATGAACTTTTAACAGTTTCAGTAAAATAGCATACCGCCATTTCAGTTGAATACTTAGGTCTAAATCCAAATTGTTTTTGGTCCAGGATTTTATTATGATCTAGATATTGTTCAATCCTTTCTGTGTAGGATTGAACACAAACTGTGTTTGAACTCACATTAAGTACGTCATTTTACTTACATGTTATAAACAAATTATCTTTTCAGATTTGAGCTTTAAACTTGTTTGCTTACATTTAAATGTATTTCATTAGAACATTTTCATTTAATAAATAAACTCCAAACAACTGTGGTTTAAGAGCCTTGCTAAAAAGCCCTACAGTGGCTTGAGCCCTGAACATTCTGCTTAATGGTCCATGGTTTAAACCGAGCAGAACTCATACACATTTCTCTGATTGATATAATGATACAGATTAACATTTCTAACGGAGCTGCCATTATCATTTAAAAGCCATTTTTCCATTTACGATCATCCGTCTTTGCTTAATCTTCCTCATCAATGTATCTTTCATTTCTTTGGTCCTGAAGCAGTATATGAACGGATTGATTAGTGCGGGGAATAAACTGTACATCACTGTTATCAGAACACGGGTTCGGGGTTCGAAGTGATAACCGACGCCATAGGCGATGTACACAAAGCTTCGGGGAAGATAGTACAGGCAGATGATGAGCAGCTGAGGAGTACAGGTCAGAAAGGTTTTGGATCGTCCCTCCTTATTGGACATCTTCATCACGGAAGTGATAATCACCACGTAAGAGAAGGCGATAAAAATGAAAGGACTCCACAGCACTGTCATAGCGATGGGAGTGGAAATGGCTTTAATGCCTGAAATGTCTCCGCATGCCAGTCCGGTTATGGAAATGTAATCACAGTAGCACTGAGCGATGACGTTTGGGCCGCAGAAAGTCACAGTGAACAGGAGCGATGTAATTACACCGAGCTGTCCAACGTTGGCTATCCAAATCACCAAACAAAGAACGGCAATAGTGGAGTTCTTAATCAGCACTCGATACCTGAGAGGATTGCAAATGGCAACGAAACGATCGAGGGCCATCACTCCCATCAGAAAGGAGCTGCAAGCCCCTAAATAATGGACGAAAAAGTTCTGCGTGACACAGGCATTAAACGATATGATGGTGTTTGACATCCAGTACCTAGTGACGATTCTGGGAATAGTCGCAGTCCCAAACCCGAGGTCTGCTACCGCGAGGTTACAGAAGATGATGTAAGTCGGCTTTTGCAGGCTTTTCTCACAAGCGATGAAGGTGATGATGAAAATGTTCCCCGATGCCAGCGTCAGGTAGATGAAGAAGAAAAAGGTCCCCACCAACCAGTGATACTCGGTCGGGAGCCCTTCGAAGCCTTGAAGGAAAAACTCCTGCACATTGGATGTGTTGTTGATGTATACTAAAGTTTTATTATTGCTAGACAACATCTGGCAAAAAGAACAAAAAAATGACAATGATTTACACAAGAGTGCAAGCTGTTAAATAACAAATAACATTGCATTGCTTTGCTGCAACTCACTTTCTTACAGATCCGTCCCTGAACCCACGAGCCAAGTAGACATCTAGACATGCCTTGACTGGAGCTTTTAAGGACTTACTGTCAACACCTAAATCACTCTGACGTAATAAAAAATAATTATATCTACTGTAAGCAGGCCTTGAGGGAGTTTAAATCATACACATCACTTTTGGACCAAATAACTCTTTAAGTTGGTAAAGATGCTTTAAAGATGATATGGAAATGGGATTTTCTTCATGAAATACAAACATCTTCCAGATGTGGCACTCAACCACTTTATCATTCTTAAATAAATACTATCTAAATCAGTATTGCGCAGAAATCTTAGGCCACCATTAGATATACACTCATTGACAAAAAATAAGGCATCCAGATAGAAATGTGAGATTTCTACAAAACTTACATAATAGGCAGATGTGTAAATGATTATAGGTGTGGTCTGATTAGACACTGGGTCTTGCCACTACAGAGCATAAAAGTGCTTCCCCTATAGCATTGCCCTATAAAAAGTCTCTCAGCGGCTTCTTTTGAGTAGTGTACCTCTTGGTGAGATATCGTTGCTGCTTGATATGCCTCTATGACACATTTAGCCACAGCTGGGCCTCTAGATCCTGCACACTCATAGTTTGCTGAAACTGGAATGCCAGCTGGAATGCTCGATTGGTCATTAATCTGGCAACCGGTCAAGCCAAGGAAGTGTTGCAATCTGGCAGAGACATTCCTGTTAAACCCTTGCTGTGTGAGGGTGAGCATTATCCTGCTGAAAAATGGCAGTTGGAAGTCCTGCCATGAGAGGTGCAGGATGTTCTGCACATATCTCTGAGTTGTTAGTGTCCCTCATATCACTACTAGGGGTCGACTAGAGGGGACTGTCGTATGAGATGGCTCCCCAGATCATCTCACCAGCAGGTGGGGCAGTGTGTCGCTGCACAGCAAAGGCAGGATTGAAATGTCACCACGAGGCCTCCATACTCAAATCCAACCGTCATCGGATCCCAAACAGAACCTGGATTCATCACTAAAGACGAGATAATCCATAGCAGTCCAGGTTCCTTGTTCACGACACTACTGCAAATGCAGGCCACAGTGGCTGGCTGTCAATGGCTGTAATGGGTGCTGTGACAACACATTTCCTTCTGCTAAGCTCCTTGAAATGGTCCGGGCAGAAACAGGGGTGTGTATTGAAGGGTTAGGGTTAGGTGCCCCCTGGGTCTGGATGGTGGATAACAAAACTGTGGGAACAGCTCGTGCTCGTGCTACCTGGGGGTCTGTCTGGGCCATCCGGAAACTGTTCACTGTGTGTGTGTGCCCCATAAAACCACTGCTCCCAACACCTTCTAACAGCTAGGTCAGAATGGCCCAGATGGAGGCAATTCTGCTTCTCTCAGTCCAAGGATACAAGGCCCCCCCCCCAAAGTATGTCAACTGGACAACATGTCTTCCTCTCACCAAGAGGTACACTACCCAAAGTTAGCATCTGAGAGCCTTTTTATAAGGCAACACTATAGAGGAAGCACTTTTATGCCCTCTTGTGGCTAGACCCAGTGTTTGATCAAAAAACACCTGTAATCATTTACATAAGTAAGTAAGTAAGTAAACTTTATTTATACAGCACTTTTCTCAGGCACAGGCCACAAAGATCTTTACAAAAGAGCTAAAACAACAGCAAAAAACAAACAAAAAAGAAAATCATTAAAAGAGTACAGCCCAAATACACAGCATAAAATACATAAAATAAAAAAACAGCCAAGACCGCTGACCAGCCCATTTGCCCAAATGCCTGTTTGAACACGTAAGTCTTCAGATGCTTCTTAAAAGAGTCCACAGAGTCTGCCGATCTTACAAAAGGAGGCAAGGAGTTCCACAGTTTAGGAGCAACAACCTCAAAAGCTCGATCACCCTGAGTCTTTAACCGTGTGCGAGGGATAGACAGTAAATTCAAGTTGTTAGAATGGAGAGAACAAGCTGATACATGTGGATGGAGCAGATCAGCCACATACATAGGAGCCTGACTGTGTAACGCTCTGTAAGTAAGAGTTAAAATTGTAAACTGAATCCTGTAATCAACAGGAAGCCAGTGCAGGGATACTAAAAAACGGGTTATGTGAGATCGCCTGTTTGATTTAGTTAGCAATCTTGCAGCAGCATTTTGAATCAATTGTAACCGGCCACGAGCAGACATCCTTAGAGACGAAAAAAGGACATTACAGTAGTCAATACGAGATGAAATAAAAACATGTACAAGCATCTCTAGTTCCGCATTGGAAACTATAGACCTCAGTTTACTGATATTATTCAAGTGGTAAAAACACGATCTTGACAGCTGTTTAACATGTGTATCAAACATCAAATTTTGGTCAAACATAACACCCAGATTACGTAAATTCGAACGGACAGCAGGGGAAAGAAACCCCATGTTTTGTATTATTAGAGGTGTAACCCTTTCTGGAGCAATGATTAGGACTTCTGTCTTATTATCATTTAGCTGCAGAAAGTTAGTTGAAGTCCATTCTTTGATAGAATGAAGACAATATAAGAGCCTACACAAACTGTGCACTTCACTGGGCTTAAATGAGAAATATAGTTGAATATCATCCAAACCAGCCGCAAGATTGCTCAGGCAGGGTATTTCTAGTGCCGGTCCCAAGCCCAGATAAATGGTGAGGGTTGCGTCAGGAAAGGCATCCGGTGTAAAACATTTGCCAAATAAAGGATGCGAGTTTATAATAATTTCACCATACCGGATCGGTCGCGGCCCGGGTTAACAACGACCACCACTGGTACTGGTAGCAAACAGGGTACCAGCGGAAATTGGACTACTGTTTGCCGAAGACGAATGATTCAGAGGAGAAAGGTCGATGTTTTGTGTGTGCAAGAGACAAAGTGGAAGGGTAGCAAGGCTCGATCCATTGGGGCAGGGTTTAAACTGTTCTACCTTTCTGTGGATAGGAAGAGAAATGGAGTTGGTGTGAACCTGAAGGAGGACTATGTAAAGAATGTCGGGGGGAGTTAGATGAAGTGGTTGAGAGCATTCCCAGGGAGGAGAGACTGGTGATTGGTGCAGATTTCAATGGTCATGTTGGTGAAGGTAATAAAGGAGATGAGGAAGTGATGGGCAGGTTTGGTGTTAAGGATAGGAACCTAGAAGGACAGATGGTGGTGGATTTTGCAAAGAGGATGGAAATGGCTGTGGTTAACACATATTTCCAAAAGAAGGAGGAGCATAGGGTGACTTATAAGAGTGGAGGGAGGAGCACACAGGTAGACTACATCTTATGTAGAAGAGGTTGCTTAAAAGAGATTGGTGATTGTAAGGTAGTGGCAGGGGAGAGTGTAGCTAGGCAGCATCGGATGGGTGGTGTGCAGGATGGCTCTGGTGGTTAGGAAGAGGAAGAGAAACAAAGGCAGAGCAGAGGACCAAATGGTGGAAGTTGAAAAAGGAAGAATGTTGTAAGGAGTTCAGAGAGGAGCTGAGAAAGGCTTTGGGTGATAGGAAAGAGCTCCCAGATGACTGGGTAGTAGCAACAACAGTAATTAGACAGACAGGTAGAAAAGTACTGGGTGTGTGACAGGCAAAGGATGAAAAGGAAACCTGGTGGTGGAACGAGGAAGTGCAGAAGGTTATTCAGAGAAAGAGGTCAGCAAAGAAGAAATTGGACAGGGACAGGACTAATGAGAGTAGGCAGGAGTACAAGGAGATGCGGCAAAGGGCAAAGAGGGAGGTAGCAAAGGCCAAGCAGAAGGCCTACGGTAAGTTATATGAAAGGTTAGACAGTAGGGAAGGAGAGAAGGAGTTGTATTTGCTGGCGAGACAGAGAGATAGAGCTGGAAAGGATGTGCAGCATGTCAGGGTGATCAAGGATAGAAATGGAAATGTACTGTCAGGTGAGGAGAGGGTGAGGGAAAGATGGAAGGAGTATTTTGAGGAGTTGATGAATGTATAAAATGAAAGGGAAAGAAGGCTGGATGGTGTAGAAATTGTGGAACAAGATGTAGAAAAGATTAGCGAGGAAGAAGTGAGGAAAGTTTTGAAAAGGATGAAGAACGGAAAGGCAGTGGGACCTGATGACAAAGGCAGTGGGACCTGATGACATACCGGTTGAGGTATGGAAAAGTCTAGGAGAGCTGGGAGTGGTGTTTTTGAGTAGATTATTCAATGGAATTCTGGTGAATGAGAGTATGCCGGAGGAATGGAGGAAAAGTTTACTTGTACCGATTTTTAAGCAGAAGGGTGATGTACAGACTTGTGGCTCTTACAGTGATATAAAGTTGATGAGCCACACAAAGAAGATTTGGGAGAGAGTTGTGGAAGCTAGGCTCAGACAGGAGGTGACAGTGTGTGAACCACAGTATGGTTTCATGCCAAGGAAGAGCACCATGGATGCGATTTTTGCTTTGAGACTGCTGATGGAGAAGTATAGAGATAGTCAGAAAGAGCTACACTGCGTATTTGTGGATTTGGAGAAAGCTTATGACAGGGTGCCAAGGGAGGAACTGTGGTGGTGTATGAGGAAGTCTCGAATGGCTGAAAAGTACGTTAGATTAGTGCAGGACATGTATGAGAACAGCGTGACAGCAGTGAGATGTGCTGTAGGAGTGACAGATAGCTTCAAGGTAGAGGTGGGACTGCATCAAGGATCGGCCCTGAGTCCCTTCTTATTTGCTCTGGTGATGGACAGACTAACAGTTGAGGTCAGGCAGGAATCGCCGTGGACTATGATGTTTGCAGACGACATTGTAATCTGTTGTCAGAACAGGGAACAGGTAGAAAAGAACTTGGAGAGGTGGAGGTATAATCTGGAAAGGAGAGGAATGAAAGTCAACTGTAGTAAGACAGAATACATGTGTGTAAATGAAAGGGAGGCAGGTGGAACAGTCAGGCTACAGGGATCAGTGGTCACAAAGGTGCAGGAGTTCAGGTACCTGGGATCAACTGTCCAAGGAAATGGGGAGTGCGGAAAGGAGGGGAAGAAGAGAGTAAAGGCAGGATGGAGTGGGTGGAGAAGAGTGTCAGGAGTGCTGTGTGACAAAAGGGTCGCAGCATAAGTGAAAGGAAAGATTTATAAGAGAGTAGTGAGACCAGCCTTGTCGTATGGGTTAGAGACAGTGACACTGACAAAGACACAGAAAGCAGAGCTGGAGGTGGCAGAACTTAAGATGTTGAGGTTCTCTTTAGGAGTGTCTAGGGTGGACAGGATTAGGAATGAGATCATCAGAGGGACAGCACAGGTTGGAAAATTGGGAGACAAAATTCGAGAGGGAAGACTGAGATGGTTTGGACATGTGCAGAGGAGGGATAGTGGATATATTGTAGGAGGATGTTGGCGATGGAGCTGCCAGGCAAGAGACGGAGAGGAAGACCAAAGAGGAGTTATTTGGTTGTGGTAAATGAAGATATGCAGGGAGTTGGGGTGACAGTAGAGGACGTGGAGGACAGGGTGAGGTGGAAACGTTTAACTCGCTGTGGTGACCCCTGATAAAGGGAGAAGCCGAAAGAAGAAGAAGAAGAAGAAGAAGAAGAAGAAGAAGAAGAAGAAGTTGAATATCATCCGCAAAAAGATAATAAGCAATGTTAAATTGGTTTATAAATTGCCCTAGTGGAAGTATATACAGGGAAAACAATAACGGCCCCAAAAACGAGCCCTGTTGAACACCGCAGGTTAATGGAGCAGACTCAGACATAAAATCAGAAACATTCACTGAGAAGCTTCTTTCAGTGAGATAAGATCTAAACCAATCAAGTGCTGTACCAGAAATGCCTACCCAGTCATGTAACCTGTTTATCAGTATTTGATGATCAACAGTATCAAACGCAGAACTAAGGTCCAACAACACTAACACTGAGCAATCACCCGAATCAGCAGACATTAAAAGATCATTCGAGCCTCTCAGGAGAGCAGTCTCAGTAGAGTGCCTCTTCCGAAACCCTGCTTGAAAAAAGTCATAAATATTTTGTTTTTCTAAAACAGCAATGAGTTGGTTGGCCACCACCTTCTCCAGAATTTTAGACAAGAAGGGAAGTTTTGATATAGGCCTATAATTCTTAAGCACTGCTGGATCTAGGTTTGTTTTTATAATAGAGGCTGAACAGTGGCATGTTTAAAATAGGAAGGAACACAGCCTGTTGAGAGTGAGGAATTTACAATAGCCAGTAGAGCATGGCCAATACTAGGTAAGACCTTCAATAATAAGCTAGTGAGTATCACATCCAGAGAACTACTTTATGGCTTTAGTTTCTTAGTCACAACCAGCAAATCATCCAAGCTAATGGGTTGGAAGGAAACCAAAATAGAAGGAGAAGATGTGTGGCCAGTAGAGGACACACCAGTCACTGGTTTAATACTGGACCTAATGGCCATGATCTTATCAACAAAAAATGAGAGAAACTTATTACAGTCATTGATAGAAAAACATGGCAGTGCTACAGGTGGCGAGGCAACAATATTATTTATAGTATTGAATAAAACCTTAGGATTTCTCTAAGAAAGTAAAATTAAATTAGCAAAGTATGCAGACCTAGCATAATTTACTATAGCATTAAAAGAAGAACAAAGCTCTTTAAGGTACAGGCGATGTACTTCTAGACCAGTAGCCTTCCATAATCTCTCCGTCCTACGACACATCTGTCTTAAAGAACGAACCTCATTTGTCATCCATGGAGTTTTATTATTTATAGGCCTAGACTTTATCTTTAAAGGTGCTACTATATCCAGTAGCACGGAACAGCTTTCATTAAATGACTGCATCAGAAGCTCAACATCAGTACATTTAGGATCAGAATCCAGGCAGAACTTTGAAGAGAACTGGATGGCTGATTTTTGACTTGTAATGCGAGTAGACGAGGTTCTTTTAGGACAGAGATGGTCAGTATTACCGGAAAGATTAAAGAAGATGCATTCATGATCACTTATCAAAAGATCATGGTCAACATGTAATCCCAGGGAAAATACCAGGTCTAAAGTATGACCACCTGTATGAGTGGCACCTGTAACAAACTGCTTAAAACCAAAATATTCAACAATATTAAGAAATTCCATAGCTATATTATCTAAGCTATTGTCTATATGCAAATTAAAATCCCCTAGCAGTAACACTCTGTCCAGCTTGATAATAGATGACAGAAAATCTGCAAACTCGGTTAAAAACTGACCTGCTGGACCCGGAGGACGGTAGATTAAAATACAATAAAATGGATTTATCCTACCAACTTTAGTCAGTTGCAGTTCAAAAGTTGTAGCGTGATCTGAACTCACTAGCTGGGAGGCATAGTGGTTTTTCCAGACGACAGCAAGACCACCGCCACGACCAGACTGACGTGGAGTCCCAGTAAAAGAACAGTCTGCTGGGCACAGATGATTTAGATGGATAAATTCCAAATGTTGCTGCCAAGTTTCAATCAAGAATAAAAAATCCAAGTTCCTCCTTAAGAAGAGATCATTTAAGATGTGTGCCTTGTTGGACATGGAGCGTGCGTTGATCAAACACATTTTTAACACATACCTTTCAAAGAATTAAAAACAGTAAATTATGGAACCTAATAAAAGCTATCCATAGCTGCTACCTGTCGCCACAGGTGAGTTCATGAATAATATTACTTACTATAGGAATGATTTGGTCGCAGTGGTGACCATTTTATTTGTAGTCCGGAGCCCTGCTGAATTAAACTGCGGTAAGAGCCGGCCTGTAATTATCATCTAATTATTTTCCCTCTCTATGATGAAGAAGCAGGACTTTAGCGAATCGTTTCATCACCTTGGTCTTAAGTAGTGTGATTTATGAAAGTGAAATACACCAGATGACTGAGGTGCCAGCCACTCAGAAAAGGACCTCACACCACTATCTCGAGAAGGAAAGATGGAAAAGCGTCATTAATGAAGGTAAATATCACTGCCCACTGTATGTCTGGCTCCCTCGATTCTCTCCCAAGGTACAGCATACAGATACACAAGGTGTCAAGTCAAGTGCAAGCTGCAGGGATCAATCTGTGGGAATCTTAGAGAGTGGTTATAGAATGTGATTTAACAAACTATTAAATCTATTATTGTAAAGCAGAAAAGTTTATGAGCAACAACTGTGGACCTGTAAAACTGGTATGAGGTCGACATAAAGACATACACAACATAAAGTATGTGTCATGCAGTCCCAAATGCAACCACAGGAAACAACTCTTGAGTTCTTTAAGATACCACAGCACATTTAGAGAAGCTTGGACATGAAACTGGAATTAACCAGTTAGTTAACAAAAAAGGAAGAAACATCTGTGAGGTTTAGATAAAAATATCTAAGAAATATAAATGTACAGTTTAGATGCCACATTTTTTCTTCAAAAAGAGAACTTCAGTCCTCTTTCTGAAGAAAAAAATTGGCATCTAAACATTTCTACGCCATTTTCTTGTGTGCAGTAAATGCCATTATGTGCCTGTGTAATCTTATAAACATAAAGACGGAGTGAAAATGTCATGTTCATAGTCCAGTTTTATATAAAGTTTACATTTAAAGTAATAAAAACCCATGGTGGAAAACATTTTAAGTAAAATGAATCAAAAGATTGAGTAATATGTTTTAATTAGTCATGAGTGGCCTTCAGTATTGATTACAAAACTCACTAGAACTCAGATTATTAATATAATAGTATTATAAATTATAAATTTATCCAATTTGTTAATTCAATAATGCTTTACCTTAATGGATGACAGATGGAACCTGGGCCTGGACACTACGTGTACCCGCAACTGGAATTAATGGTTTACTAAAACCATAAACTAAAACCTTAAACCTGAACATGAATAATATGCTCCTGGTTTTATCATTTACCCAAATTAGAACAAGATGTTAAGTTTGAAATCATTTGTGTAACCCAGATTTAGTTGGAATATCCAGCAATTCATTTAATAATCTGATGGACAGACGCTATAGCCTATGATATTGTGATATTTTTACACAGCATAAATTAAATACTGTAAAATCATGTCATCCACACTGGAACAGGAAAAGCCGATTAATCTGTAAATCGTTTACATAGGCATATCAGGTAACGTGTTCCTTTTAAATTTTCTAATCAGGACGTTCTTCACTTCTTCTGTTCTCAGGCTGTAGAGTAACGGGTTGATCATGGGAGGTAGCATGCTATACAACAAGATGATGGTTATTTGTATGTCAGCGTTAAATATGATACCAAAATTGGCAGCCAAGTAATTAAAACACCGAGGGAGGAAGTAGAGGGCGATGATGATGAGCTGTGAACTACAAGTGGAGAAGGTCTTTAGCCTGCCCTGTGTTCCCGAAATCCGTAGCACCGCCAGAACGATGCAGAAATAAGAGAACACGATGATAGCCAGAGATCCCAGCAGAACTACCATGGCACGCAAAAGCCACAGAGCTATAGGGGGTCCGGTCGGTGCAGGCGAGCCGTGTAATCGATACATGATCACAGTAGCAGTGCATAATGGTGTTGGCTCCACAGTAAGGGAGAGGGGCAGCACGGGCAACCATCACTATGACAAAAATATGGGCCACGAGCCAAGCTGTTAAGCTCAGGATCAACACGTTTCTGTTTGACATTACATTGTGGTACTGAAATGGGAAACAAATGGCGACGTATCGGTCTATGGCCATGGATGCCAGTACAAAGGAATTGACAGAACCAAAATAATGCACTAAGTACATTTGAAAAAAACAAGTTGCAAAAGAAATGCTTCCATCCTGGAACCAGTACCTGGCGATGATCTTAGGTAAGGTACTGGTACTGAACAGTACATCAGACAAGGCAAGGCTCATATAAAAAAAATACACTGGTTTTTGGAGACTTTTGGTCGTGGTAAACAAGAGAAGAAAAAGTCCATTCCCCATCAGAATACACAAATAGACTGAAAACAAAGCTGCAGATACGAGGCTATAGTAGTTTGGGTGAAGTCCAGGAAAACCAACGATGAAAAAATCTTTCACATAGGTCACATTTCCCTCTGGCATCTTGACTTGATGTCCATAGAATGAAAAATCAGATTTAAAGAAGAATTATGCCGTTACACAGCACATAGGGCACATACACATGCTGGTAGAATAATTGTAAATGAAATGTAATAAATAATATAAAGTATAATGCAAAATGCTGTAAGACTCTGTCTGTACCTTATAAAATTCTCATAGCACACCAGGAAATGTTTAAACTCTTTAAGGGTTGGTGCAGTTTATTTATACACTTATGTCACATGACTAAGAAGGAACCGGCTCAGGAGACTTTTATAAGAAGATATTATTTAATATCTATAATTATTGCATGAGAAAATTCCCTAGAGGATTTTATAACCTTTAGACGAAGAGGACAGCCTGTTCAGAGGTTAGTGCTGATACTGAACCTATCCAGAAAGCATGACTAAATCTCAGGATTATTTCTGCACAGTCACTCCATTACTCTAAAGCTAAGTTCAGAGAAACTTTACTGATGAGAAAATAGAGGGTTGCCAATTTGGACAGTGGTGTATAGTGTTTATACCTTTCAAGTAAATGTTTCAGAAGACTTTAAATACAGAAGATTTTAAAAACACACAATCATGAAGAATCTGGTCCCAATAAAGATACACTGCTCAAAAAAAAAGGGAACACTCAAATAACACATCCTAGATCTGAATGAATGAAATATTCTCATTGAATACTGTGTTCTGTACAAAGTTGAATGTGCTGACAACAAAATCACACAAATCAAATTTATTAACCAATGGAGGCCTGGATTTGGAGTCACACAAAAAATTAAAGTGGAAAAACACACTACAGGCTGATCCAACTTTGATGTAATGTCCTTAAAACAAGTCAAAATGAGGCTCAGTATTGTGTGTGGCCTCCACGTGCTTGTATGACCTCCCTACAACACCTGGGCATGCTCCTGAGGAGGTGGCGGATGGTCTCCTGAGGGATCTCCTCCCAGACCCGGACTAAAGCACCCGCCAACTCCTGGACAGTCTGTGGTGAAACGTGACGTTGGTGGATGGAGCGAGACATGATGTCCCAGATGTGCTCAATCGGATTCAAGTCTGGGGAACGGGTGGGCCAGTCCATACCTTCAATGCCTTCATCTTGCAGGAACTGCTGACACACTCCAGCCACATGAGGTCTAGCATTGTCCTGCATTAGGAGGAACCCAGGGCCAACTGCACCAGCATATGGTCTCACAAGGGGTCTGAGGATCTTATCTCGGTACCTAATGGCAGTCAGGCTATCTCTGGCGAGCACATGGAGGGCTCTGCGGCCCTCCAAAGAAATGCCTGACCCACTGCCAAACCAGTCATGCTGAAGGATGTTGCAGGCAGCAGATTGCTCTCCACGGTGTCTCCAGACTCTGTCACGTCTGTCACATGTGCTCAGTGTGAACCAGCTTTCATCTATGAAGAGCACAGGGCACCAGTGGCAAATTGGCCAATCCTGGTGTTCTCTGGCAAATGGCAAGCGTCCTGCACGGTGTTGGGCTGTGAGCACAACCCCCATCTCTGGACGTCGAGCCCTCATACCATACTCATGGAGTGGGTTTCTAACCGTTTGTGCAGACACATGCACATTTGTGGCCTGCTGGAGGTCATTTTGCAGGGCTCTGGCAGTGCTCCTTCTGTTCCTCCTTGCACAAAAGGCGGAGGTAGCGGTCCTGCTGCTGGATTGTTGCCCTCCTACGGCCTCCTCCACATCTCCTGGTGTACTGGCCTGTCTCCTGGTAGCGCCTCCAGCCTCTGGACACTATGCTGACAGACACAGCAAACCTTCTTGCCACAGCTGGCATTGATGTACCATCATGGATGAGCTGCACTACCTGAGCCACTTGTGTGGGTTGTAGAGTCCGTCTCATGCTACCACAAGTGTGAAAGCACCACCAACATTCAAAAGTGACCAAAACATCAGCCAGAAAGCATAGGTACTGAGAAGTGGTCTGTGGTCCCCACCTGCAGAACCACTCCTTTATTGAGTGTGTCTTGCTAAGTGCCAATAATTTCCACCTGTTGTCTATTCCATTTGCACAACAGCACGTGAAATTGATTGTCAATCAGTGTTGCTTCCTAAGTGGACAGTTTTATTTCTCAGAAGTTTGATTTACTTGGAGTTATATTGTGTTGTTTAAGAGTTCCCTTTATTTTTTTGAGCAGTGTATTTAGGAAGGTTTTCCTCATCACTGTCACCCTAGGCCTGCTTAGTTGAGGCTTAGGGTCTAGATATTTTTAAAGCTGCTTTCAGACATTTCTTTATTGGAGAAAATGCTATATAAATAAATCCAACTTAAATTGGAACCACAAAAACTATATGTACAAATCTGTGCAAAACTGGTATGAAAAATATTCTTCTATTTAATTATTTTATACTGATGTATGCTGTAGTTTTATGATTTTGGTCTTTTATGAAGAGCAGGCCTCCAGTTAACTGTGCATCCTACAATTATTTTCCATTCTGTGAAAAAATGTCGAAGTTAAATCAAAAAGCTTCAGGGCTGCAACTTGCTTTAGAAGTGTCACGACACAAAATACTGCAGAGGATCAGATCAAATAATCAAACGATAAACTTGGAGTAAATGACATGCTACAATAAGGTCAAATGTTTACTGTGGGCATACGGGCAAGGCCTTTAAACATAATGTTTTGTCATACGAAATCAAACTTAGTCTTACTCAGACAAGTTGTTCTGTATGGTATCCTGTGGCATGTTTGCCCACAGATGTTACCGCTGGGCCTGTAGATCCTGCACACTTGTAGGATGCTGAAGCTGGCATCCCTGCTGGTCCCATAAATGCTCGATTGGTGATAGATCTGGTGACAGGGCAGGCCAAGGAGTTGTTGCTCTCATCAAATTCCTCCATGCTGATGTGCACCATTCACAGACATAAAATATTGGATCATATTCATTCATAACTAAATCACCAAGTATAATATTTTATCAAATTTATTTTACTGGGTTCTCTTTTAGGACTTGTGTGAAAATGAGATGCAGAAATATAGAGTTATAAAGTGTGCACAAACTTTCACATACCTCTGTACAATAGAAGCAGCTGAGGATTAAGGGCCTTGGTCAATCTTCTGGTCACTATTCCAGTAACTTAATAACTGTACCACCACTGCTCTTTTGATATGATCATGAAATGATGCGTTAATGGTAAATTATTTTGCATGATTAAAAAGTTAAAATGGTCAAAAACAGAGACTCTTCTTGAAAGGGTTTGAAAGGAACCTCAGCAATCTTTACTGGACTGTAGACCCCTGCCAGGATGCCTCTGTTTGGTCTTTGAGCAAGGCCTTTAAGAGTGTTTCTCTACGTTTTATTATAAATATGTTTATTTATTCATTCAATGTTTCATTTATTCACACTCTTGTCTCATGCTATTGATTTATATTGTCTATATTTTATCATGCTCTTCATATTACATTTTCTTTCAAATATTAGTCTACATATAATTTATTGAAATATGTTCTCTCTGTTAATATTTATATAGCTTCTGTTTATTTATACTATTACTGTAAATGTATTAATTAGATAATTTAGTTGAATTGTTATTTATATCTAAGCTGCACCAAACAGGTCGGGTCGCTTTTTGAGTCTTGGTCTTCCCAAGGTTTCTTCCTTCTAACATTTAGAAGGAACATTTTTTTTCTTGACACTGTTGCCCTAGGCTTGCTCAGTTTGTGCTTTGGGCCTTAGATAATAGAAGATAATCTAAAACTGTAAAGCTGCTTTGAGACAATGCTCCATTGTTTAAAAAAAAAAAAGTGCTTTAGAAATAAAGCTGACTTTAAAGACTTTGACTTTAAATGTAAAATGGTATGTGACCTGTACGCAGGTATTTAAAATATGTATTGATTTTTAATTTAAAGTGTATTTTGAGCATACCATTAATAATGAATGATATTTTGATGAGTATAGAATTTAAGAAACTTAAGAATTAAGGAAAGGCACAGAACTTTATAAACTGAGAAAATTTTACACCATACAATTCCAGTTGTGATTTAAGGTCCTTGAACAAATACTCCGTGGGTTTCAGCACTGGGTTGTGAACCCTGAACCTTCTCAACCAACAGTCCAGGGGCTGGATTCATGAAAGCTTTCTTAAGAAAAAACTTGCAAAGGTTCTTAAGACAAACAGTAAGAAGTTTAAGAGTGTGTGCTTAAATGCAATCCTGAGAACTTACATTCTGAAATATTATCTTAAGAAAATCTTCATTGGCGTTTTACAGCTTACTATATACAGCACAAGACACATTTTGAATTTGTATTTACCGTTTTTGCATTATTTAATTGAGTAAAATACGATAATTGTGCCGCGACGTCGGAAAGCAAAAGATGAGCATGGGCAAGAACAGCAGAGCCGGTGACCTCTGCTAAATTTCGATTACTTGCTTACCTTGTCGACTCTTATGGTTGACTCTTGTGATTCTATCGTAAGGGTAATCAAACATTTAAGAACGTTTTCAAGAATACCACTTGTTCTTAGAATCGTTCTTAAGAACAGAGCTAAAAATAAGATCATTCTTAAGAAGTTACATGAAGAATAACAATTGTCTTTTTCTTTGAACACACATTTAAGATGACTTTCTTCCTTAAAACACTTTCATGAATCTGGTCCCGGAAACTGAAACACTGCACTGAGTTCTTGCTGTATTTGTGCTGTGTGATCTCATTTATGCACAAAAAGGCATATATTCTAAAGTATTCTACAGCGAAATAGCATTTATAGAGGTGAAATCTACAGAAATAAGGCATCATGTTTAAGCCTTAGTACAGATAAGCATTTGAATTACTTAAGCACAGATAAACATGTCATTTTAAAAAGAAATTCAGTGTTTAGCCGTAAAAGAACACCACAAGTCCAGATCACATGCACACAGAAGTGACATGGATTTTTATATTGACGTACTGAAGACACGTGGATCTGGCTAAATTCTTCTTTAAGCTTTCTTTAACTTCTTTGGTCCGTAAGCAATAAATAATCGGGTTGATCATGGGGGGCAGGAGGCTGTACGACATGACCACGAATATCTGGATGTCGGCGCTGAACTTGATACCCAAATTGTACAACAAATAATTTAAACACCTTGGTAAAAAAAAGAGAGAGATTATTAAAAGCTGAGTGCTGCAGGTGGAGAGGGTCTTCATCCGGCTGCGGGTGGATGACATTCGAAACACGGTCACGATAATGCAGCAGTACGAAAACAGAATGAAAGTCAGAGGCGGGAGCAGGACGGTCATGGATAAAATTAAAGATAGGAAGATGTAAGGTGCTCGGTCAGTGCAGGCGAGTCTGGTGATGGATATATGGTCGCAGTAGCACTGGATGATCGTGTTGGCGGCGCAGTAAGGAAGCGGATACGCCCGGATGACCAGAGTTAAGATAAAGGGCTCTGCCACCAGCCAGGCTGAGAGACATAAACCTAAAATAGTGGAGTCTTTAACAATATTAGCGTATCTGAGAGGATGGCAAACTGCCACGTATCGATCAAAGGCCATTATTCCCAGCACCAGTGCATTAACTGAACCGAAATAGTGCACGAAATGCATCTGAACGAAGCAGGCTGAGAAAGAGATGTCGCCATCGTTAAACCAGTACAAAGCAATAGCCTTGGGTAGGGTGGTGGTGCTAAACAGGACGTCACAAACGGCCAGATTTAACATGATGTAATACATCGGCTTACGAAGGCTCCTCTCAACGGCGAATAACGTAAAAATTATTCCGTTGCCCATCAAAGTGCTGACGTAAATCACAAACATGAGGGCAGAAGCGAGGCTGTAGTAGTTACTCTGAAGGCCAGGAAAACCCACGATGACAAAGTTCTTCACGCTCGTCTCATTTCCTTCAGACATGACTGATGCTCCTGAAAAGAAATAATGCTTATGTATGCTTCATCAGATATACATTTCTAAGCCATATTCTTGTATATAAAGCCCTGGAGGAACCAGAGAAACACCAAACTGAGAATGACATCAGAAAATTGTAACAGGTATTCACGACTTACCTTATTAAGGCTTTCAAACTTTAATTCATACTTCCCATGCTCTGGATCACCATAACTAAATGTATTTAATTATATATCGTCTGAATAAAACTCAAGCTCAAATCATTTACAATAAATGGAGTGTCTTAATATAAATTAGGGAATTAATAACAATTCCCTCTTCGTGTATTCTTCCTTATACTAATACCATGCATGGAAAGACGTCTTAACATGTAACATAAAGAAATTACAGCTTAATTAAACAACCTCTATCCATAAGGAGATAACTGCCAGACAGACAACAAGCAGATAACACACATCAGACAGATTTTAGAATGAAGCAGCAAATAACTGAAATGTAGAAATAGTGAAATGTAAAAAAAATTTCGGGAAAAAGTGTCTCTGCAGGGATTTAAAAAAAGTTTAAAAAATATAAAACAACAAAAAAAAGCTGTTTAAATAACATTTCCATAATAGTAAAAGAAAATTCTTTAAGTATTTCCTTCATAGTCTAACTTTTCAGAACATGTGCTGCAGCTGAAAACCTACAAAGAATCACTGAAACCAGTAAGGTGTTTGAGTCGCTTCATCTCTTCATACTTACTTACAGAGTTCCTTCTTAAGGTCAGCAAACGATGCTGCCAAACAAACTAAAATCATTTATACCTACACCGAGACTTTCCCTCCTGACTTCATCATGTGATGCTTATACACGTGACTAAACATTTTAGAACGTGAACTTAAACTTCACTCATGCAGACGTTTTCGGGATCTGTATTATTGGATAATGCGATCCTGAAATTGATGTATATTAGAGTTCTAAGTAGACAAACCACACAAGATGAAATTACACTTCTTCTATTAAAGGTCTTAATTGATCTGCATATTTGATGAAACGTTTCTAAAATTAAACTTCCAATAGGAGATGGGTTTCAGTCAATCACATCCATATGAAGTAAAATACAGAACTTGGACTTAATTTTGGGGTCAGTTTTCCAGCTGGTTGCATGTGAGCATGTCTGATGGTGTCCCAAACCACAGCGTATTATTCAGAAGAACAGTCATACAACAAACCAGCAATTCACACCAGTAAATGTTTTCGATAGATTTGAAGAAGGTCCAAATAAATGTAGCTCAAGTAAGAATTTATTGTAAATTCATCATACAGAAGCAACCAAAACTGGTTTTGTAACATCTTTTCCCAGGTTACAACCTGTATAGATGAAACTGGTAAATGCACTAAAAGAACTTAAATACAAATTTAACACAACTTGACAGCTCTAAAGAAGAAAAGAAAAAGAAAATCGAGGAAACTTTATTAAAGGAACTGGATGATTTTTAGTCTAAGCACAGAGTTAACACCTTGGCTAAAAAAGGATTAAAGTGCTGGCTGTTAGTGTTCTACCAACTTCTAACAATTTCCAAGGAAATTCCCAATTTCTGCTGGACTGAGATCCTCCAGCACTCTGTCTTAATGTCCTATAGGATTAATGTGACTGCTCAGTGGAAAAGAATGTCCTTTAGAGAAACGTTTAGAATTTGCTCTGTTTAAGTCTGTCTCCTAAATATTTTAAATGTAACTCAGTGGAAGGTTATGAGTTTAACTGTATGGCCCTTGAGCAAGGCCTTTACATATCAACTGCTTGGATAAATGACAAAGTCACTCTCACAGTCAGTGTAATTTCCTTATGGACAGTATGTTTGTCAAATATGCTGTTTTGAGAGGAAATAAGACAAAGCAATGGTCTATATCCCAATAATTCATTAAAGCAAGTGGTATTAAGATGTGTTTCATCCCAAGTGGGTAGGAATTTAAAAGAATCCAGTCAGAAAGAACCACAGGCAACTATTTAAGGAAATCTCAACATTCTTAAACGTTTCGAAATCTTAAATGTTTCTCAAGAACAAAAACTCGTATTATGAAGCATATATATATAAATGGGCCTACATGGATGTTTTAATGGATCAGAACATATGAGGATTGATCATGGGAAGCAGTAGGATATATCATAAGTACCTGCACATTGTTACCAAACTTAATCCCCCCAAACTTAATGGTGAGTTAATTATCATTAAAAGTCATAATAATCAACACACAGTGCTTGATGGAAATCATAACCATTTTGACCTGACAAATTACTGCAGAACACAAAATATAACAAATATAAAATTAAGTTATGTAAGTAAATAAGCTGGGTTGGTTCCCTGTCTAGGGTTGATCCTGCCTTGCGTCCTATACCGCCGAGTAGTGCTTTATCGGTGCTGTTTGTTTCAGGGACTCGTTTAAAACAAAAGGCCATTCTCTAAAATATTAGCTTAAACCCAGTATCATAATAACGTGAAGGTGTTTAGCTTGCACTGCTGAGTCAATGGGCAACACGGACATGGGCAAATCCCCAGTCCCAATCAATGATGTGGTAATTATCCTACTGGGATTATGAATGATTTCCCTCATTATTCCCCTTTGGATGACCCTGCTAATATTCTAATGCTTTTTCTTTTCAGTTAACAATATCCCCCTGTGAGAGATGCTATGAGAGGGGTGGAAATTAAATTAAAAGCATTTGGTAATGGGGTTAATCAAACCATTATAAGATTTATGAAACTGGAATAGTACATTTTAATGCCTGCCATTAAACAGTCCATAAAGCATGTTTGTTACTTTTTCAGCTTTGTTCTGAGTCAGGAACCAACAGGTCATAGAAGCTCAACATTCAATCATATCAAGGCTCATTTCAAAATGAGTCAGTGATTACTGAGAGTTTTTGAAGGTAAAATCTAGCCCAGGATCACCAAATCTGCCTTATAGAAAAGTTTAACTATTTTATTGTCAAAGTTAATCTCTAATCAGGCCTGTTATTAAAGCATGAATCCCGTTGTGCATCATGCTGATGCCACTCAGGGACTTAATTAGGAAACATAACAAGATAGTGACACACTGCAAAAACAGTCTTATAATTAGCTTTCTCATTATTTTATAATCTTAAAGGCCCTTAAGAGTAAAGGCAGAACACAAACAGAGCTCAGTAACCTTCCCTTAGGAGGCAACACTTAGCAACAAAAATACACAACAACTCACTTTCATTCAGTCGGTGAAATAATAAGAATTACTGAAAACAGCAAACATTTAACTGGATATAACCAAATACATTCAACAGGTTCATGTTCAAAATTCACTATATTCCTATCCTTAAAATCTGATTTCTCTAAAACAAAAAATGTAGGTAGTAATAATCCCTGAAGACAAGTTACTTAAATTCCTATGGATAAGAACTGATGATATTTTTGTTGAGTGGATATCAACGGGTTACCCTCTGCATGAAACAGACCAGATCTAAGCTGAATTTAACATTCTAATAAAATGTTACATAAAATGTAGAATGTCCAAAAGTTTGATCCACAGATCTTGTACGAAACTGAATGTCATGTTTTAACCCTGCTGTAGGGTCACAGAGGCTCTGGAATCAATCCTTGGTAAACCCTTGCCATTGTAGCGGTCACTGTTGCAGTGCTGGGGGATAATCCCCTGACTGACCTCCCCTCCTACAGAAATAACCAACTGCACAACCCTAGTGACCACAGCTATAAAAAGAGCTATAAAGATTTACCCGACTGAGCAATGAGGAAAATAATACAAAACCACTGGAATAAAATGTGTGTAAGAGTAAGTATATCTGCTAAAGAGGATTTATGGTTGAACAGAACCTATGTCCCCAGTCGAGTGGAATTCTTGCACGGCATTGTGTGAACAATGTTTCACTCAAACTGGCGACTTTCCTAGATGGATGAATTGGACACAAGATAAGGCTACTTTAGAGTGCTGTCACTGGCTATTGGCGTCACAAAGTCAGGAGAAGGAGCAGGCTGCTTTTGATTGCCAAGTACAAGAACTTGTGTTCCCTGCCTCTTGGCACATATAACATAGCCTTACTGGGGGGAAGGGGCCAGAACTGGTGCAGGAGATTGAGAGATACCAGCTAGATATAGTTGGGCTGCCTCCATGCACAGTGTGGGCTCAGGAACCAGACTCCTCAATAGGGAATGTGTTCTCCTTCTCAGGAGTTGCACTGAGTAAAAGGGAATGGGGCAGATGTGGGGATACTCATGGGGAGTTTGTCCAAGTAAACAAGAGGGTCAAGCACTGACTCCATTGTTTTGCTGGGAGACTTCAATGTTCATGCTGGCAATGACTGGGAAACCTGGAGACTGGTGACTGGGAGGAACAACTTTCCTGGTCTGAAGCTGAGCAGTGGGATGTTATTGGACTTCTCTTGTTACAGTGGCAACCCAAGAACCCACTGATGGAGGCCAGAGGTGTGGGAAGCTGTCAAGCAAAAGAAGGTTTTTCGAGCTTGGCTACCTCAGGGAACTCTTGATTCAGTGGATGGGTTCTGGGGTGCCACTTTGGCTGCAGCTTTGGCAGTTGCTGAAGCTAAATGTAGTGTATGGGAGGAGTTTGGAGAGGATATGGAAATTCTGTATATAAGATTGGGGAAGTTTTCCAACTGCTGAGACTGAAGAAGTCACTTAGATGAGTGACGAAACGTTTCTCCAATAAAATCTATGTCCAGATGAACTGATTCAATTTCTTGGATTTTCTTACCTGGATCATTGAGCATGCATCAAGACGATATGGAAATTGATTTTCGGCAGCCTCAAAGAGGTTCTGCAAAATGCTCCAACAGGTCAGGAAGGGAAGGGGGGACACTGTCCAAGCTTTGCTCAGCAAGGATGGAGAAACTCTGAACTTGACTGAGGGTATTGTTGGGTCTTAGAAGGAGTATCTCCTAAATCCAAAACACATGACTACCATGCAGGAGGTAGAACCAGAGGTGTCTGGAGTGTTGAATTCCATTTCCTGTGGTGAACCACAACCCATCGTTGATCGACAAGACTGAGGCATTCTGGATGCCTATACACAATTATGATGTTCTCTGCAGAACACCTTGTAGTACCAGGTTGGACCCGCTTTTCCCTTTAGAACTGCCTTAATTCATAGTAGCATAAATTCAACAAGGTGCTGGAAAAATTCCTCAGAGATTTTGGTTCAAATTTACATGACAGCATCATGCAGTCGCGTTAGATTTGTCGCATGCACATTCCTGGATGCAAATCTCCCATTCCATGACATCCCAAAGGTGCTCTACACAGGCATAGCTTTGGTGGTCTCATGGACAGTGCAGTGGAAAGTCAAAATCCATGCAGTCACTTATCCCAATTTGGATGCTGGTCTCCAATGTGTGAGGAGACCATGATATGCATACTCAGGTTCACCCTCTCAGTCATATTACTGTAGGAGTGGAAGGCCATGGTTAACTTCTGAGTGACCCCCAAGACATTATCTGGCTTGTGAACTGAAGGAACCACGTACCCCACAATGAGCGAATATATTTGTTGTTGGCAGACCTGGGTTGATATGGCCTTCACTTTCTCTGGATCCACTTTTACAGCCAGAAAAGAGAGCTGCACTTGGCAAGAAGCATTACTTTAAACTTTTCAGAGAAGTCAGGTGCTTGTGCAGTCTCTTTTTATATCAAAACTAGATATGGATGTCCGAATGGCTTGCTGTCTTCAAATTAAGACTCACCTTTTCACACAGCACTTAAGTGAAGACTGAAAATGCAACTACATATGCAACTACAAAAAACTTGTTCTGGGCGAGAGGGCTTGATTATAGCTTATTTTTGTTCCCTTCATCCATGGCAAGCAGGATAGCAGGATCCACTTTGGAGATCTAGGGTACTCCATAAATGGGCACCTGGAAGAACTCTAGAATTTTGTACATTAAGGGCATCGGGTACGTGTTGTCATGTGCCTTGGCATTAAGCCTTCAATAGTCCATGCAGAACCTGAATGAGGAAAATGTTTTGAGGACCAGGGCCTCAGGGATTGCCCAGACGGAGCTGGATGTTTTAGTGATGTCCTCCTACATCATTCTTGAGATTCCATGGACGTCTTCTCACTGGTATCTCATCGATGGTCAAGAGTTTCTTGGTTTGACATCTGACCACTGCCTATGTGGAGTTTGCATGTTTTCCCCTGGCTGTGTGGGGTTGATTTGGATATTTTATTTCGTCCCACATTCCGAAGATGTGTTACCTCAATAAAGCATAAAAATCTTCCTCATGCTGACCTGACAAACTACTGCATAAGATATTGAATAAAACAAAAATTGCATAAAATCTGGAGTGACTAAGGCTTTTGCACAGTACTCACCACCTTAGTTGAGGGCATTAGTTTTTGGGCGTTAGTTTTTATCCACTTAGTCACACTTTGAGCTCAGAATGTAAAGCTCAACTATGGTTTATTAACTTATCTTTCATTCAGTCACTGATGTGGTAATTATCCTACTGGGATTATGAATGATTTTCCTTATTATTCCCTGTTGGATGACCCTGCAAATATTCTAATTATTATTTTGTTTCAGTTAATAATATACTCCTGTGAGAGATACTATGGGATGTGGAAAATTTAATTACAACCATTTGATAGTAAGGTCAATCTAACCATTGAAACATTTGTGAAACTAGAATAGTACATTTTAATGTCCGCCATTAAACAGGCCATACAGCATGTTTGTTACTTTTTCAGCTTTGTTCGGAGTCAGGAACCAACAGGTCATAGAAGCTCAACATTCAGTCATATCAAGGCTTAATTCATAATGTGTCAGTGAGTATTGATAGTTTTTGGAGGTAAAATCTAGCCCAGGATCATACTCAAATCTGCCTTATAGAAAAGTTTAACTAGTTTATTGTGAAGGTTTTAAAACTAATTAGGACTATTATTATTCTTATGAAAGCACAAACCCTGTTGTGCACCATACATCCCTCTGGGAATGTGTTTCATGATTCCACTCAGGGATTTAATTAGGAAACATAAGATAGTGACACACTGTAACCTATAATTAGCTTTCTCATTATATTATAACTTAATGCCCTTAAGAGTAAAGTAAGAACACAAACAGAGCTCAGTAAACCCCCCCTTAGGAACAACACTTAGCAACAAAAATACACAACAGCTTACTTTCTTTTTGTCAGAAAATAATAAGAATTACTGAAAACAACAAACATTTAACTGGATATAACCAAATATTTTCTATTTAAGGTTTTTTTGGTAAAATAATTTTCTGAAGCTTAAAAATGTCGAAAATGTTTAAGTCTAAATAAAAAGTTTACATGTATATAATGTGACATAAAACATTCATGGCATAAAATCTGATTTTGTCCAACATCATTCTAAACAACCCCAAAACAAAAACTTTGTGGGTGCGGTAACAACATCACTAGTCTTTCTATAAATATTGAAATTTGGTTTATTTTGGAATTTATTTTTATTATTAAGGTTAAGATGGTTCAGGTGATTATAATCTGTGTACTTATAGTAATGCTAAAAAGTTTATTAACCATTTATCATGTTCTATCATTCTGCATTTTCATAATTTTACAAATAGTTAAACAAATGTATATATGTATATTGGTAAGCTGCGTAACTGCGGAAATATGCAACACCTGCCACCTCAGGTATTTAATAGCGTCTCTGAGCTTGGCAGATGTCGCACCCTTCGACCGACTTTGCTGCCTTATCGCTGTGGCATCCATTTAGGTGGTAATTATTGTTCTGGCCCAGTAGGCCTGGCGGTAGACTGGTATCGCAAAGGAGATCGTCCGCATAGGGTCAAAAGACCCTAAGTAAGACAGGGATTAGACGCTAGTGTAGGAACTAGATTTCTCCTTCTCCTTCTGTGTTCACGTTCCCCTCACTCTCTTGCACCGAGTGCCATTGTGTCCTAAAAAAACATTATATTTTTGTTTTCACAGTTCGCCAGGTTTCATTATGGCAAACCGTAACAATCCATCCACAAAACATTCTTCCAATAGCCTTCTGGCTTGTCCACATGATCTTTAGCAAACTGCAGACGAGCAGCAATGTTATTTTTGGAGAGCAGTGGCTTTCTCCCTGCAACCCTGCCATGCACACCATTGTTGTTCAGTGTTCTTCTGATGGTGGACTCATGAACATTAACATTAGCCAATGTGAGAGAGGCCTTCAGTTGCTTAGGAGTTACCGACAAAATATCCTATGACACGCCTTGCTCTTGGAGTGATCTTTGTTGTTCGGCCACTCCTGGGCAGGCTAACAATGGTCTTGAATTTCCTCCTTTTACAATCTGTCTGACTGTGGATTGGTGGAGTTCAAAATCTTTAGAAATGGTTTTGTAACCTTTTCTAGCTTGGTGAGCATCAACAACTCTTTCTCTGAGCTCCTCAGAAATCTCCTTTGTTCGTGCCATGATACACTTCCACAAACATGTGTTGTGAAGAGCAGACTTTGATAGATCCCTGTTCTTTAAATAAAACAGGGTGCCCCCTCACACCTGATTGGCATTCCATTGATTGAAAACACCTGACTCTAATTTCACCTTCAAATTAACTGCTAATCCTAGAGGTTCACATACTTTTGCCACTCACTAATATGTAATATTGGATCATTTTTCTCAATTAAAAAATGACCAAGTATAATATTTTTGTCTCATTTGTTTAACTGGGTTATCTTTATCTACTTTTAGGACTTGTGTGAAAATCTGATGATGTTTTAGGTCACATTTATGCAGAAATATAGAAAATTCTAAAGGGTTCACATGCTTTCAAGCACCACTATATATATGAGAAACATGGTGGTGGTAGTATCATGGTTTGGGCCTGCTTTGCTGCATCTGTGCCACGGTGGCTCACCATCATTGGGTGAGAAATGTATTCTGAATAATACAAACAAAATCTAATGGTAAAAGTCAGGACTTCGAATCTCAACAGAACATGGGTTATGGAACAAGACAGTGACACTTAAGCACACAAGTCATCCTTTCCTGTTAGATAAATGACACATTTATGGGGAAAATTAATGCATTTCACAAAAAGAGCATTTTAACAAATCATACGAATGCTTGTGATTCTATGATGCTTTGGGATTGTGTGGAAATATTGAGCAGATAGAGTGGATAGATTCTCCTAAATCTAAAAAAATCCTGGAAGACAAAGTTATTTAAGAACCTGAATCTGATAAAAGATTAGGTATTAGGACAATAATCCAAAACAACCATAAATTATCTATCAAGAATTGGATTGGAATTGTGGCTGTAAGATTATTTCTGGACCAGAAGAGTCTGCAGGGAAGAGTAGAACATCCTGCACACTGCATTTAGATTTTACTTGATCTCAGATTGTGCCAGACAGGGATCAGATTGGAGGATGAAATAACAGATGTATGCTAAATGGCATCTTCCTGTCCCTGTGTAACCTGCATTAGTTCCTATGGCATATACACACATAGAAATAAAAAAGGAGGGAGGAATCTGCACAGGTGTTTAACCAATGTTCAGCATCCTAGTTGATTAAAGATTTAGTATAAATACAGGCTCATCATTCTTACAGATCAGTTGTTCTTATACTTTTGAATCTTCATTTAATCGATAACAGCTGTTACTGTTCATCACCTTATAGCTCAGTTAGAACAAACTGTTTTACTTTGACACCATCAACTTTCAGGATTTTATGGACACTTTTTTGATGGAGTCCATTTTTGCTTGAAAGAACGCTGAGCATTAAGGAGCAATCCTCTATGCATTACTTTTGCTTTAAAGGATTCCACTGCTTGTGAGAGGTTTTGCACCATGGCGGTTCAAAATGACTCTGGAAAAGTTATCAGTGAATTTGTATTTACTGGATTTGACACAGTACAAAGACCACTGGCTGCTGGTCTGGTCCTGCTGATACTGTATATCCTTGTTATGATTGCTAACATTGGAAACATCAGCTTCATCATCACGGATAAACGTCTGCACCAACCAATGTACCTTTTTATCTGCCACTTGGCATTTGTAGATATAATCTACAGTACGTCTTCATGTCCGACTATGATAGCTATTCTCGTTGTTGGTCATAAAACAATATCCTTTATACCATGCACAGTTCAGATGTATGTTTTCCATGTGTGTACTACAATGGAAATGTTTGCCATTGCTGTCATGGCATTTGATCGTTTTATTGCTATAGGTAATCCTTTACAGTATCATACTGTAGTGACAAATTTCAGATGTATTCTGATCATTATCGCACTCTGGATGGCAGCATTTGCACTCATGGCTATGCTGCCAGCTTCTGTTGCACATCTACCTGTCTGTTTTTCTAAGGTGAAGTACATGTTCTGTGACTATGCAACTGTTGCAAGGGCAACTTGTGCAGATCCTGAACCGTTATTTAATAACGTATCAATTTTAACTACTGTTATAATCTCTGTCACGTTCGGTTTTATTGGTTTGTCCTATCTCAAAATAGCTATAGTTGTCATTAGAATGTCCTCAAAAGCTGCTAAGAAGAAAGCGTTAAATACTTGCTTGACTCATTTTATAGTCATCGTCTGCTACTACGGCCCCACATTAACAAGAATAGTCCTGACCAGGATCGGTGTGGTTTTATCACTGGAAGAACGAAATGGGTTGATGGTTGGATCGATTGTCGGCCCTTCTTTAGTAAATCCTTTCATATATTTTCTTAGAACTAATGAAATCAGGAACAAATTATTTGAAATATTTTCAAAATTGAACCGGCTGACCAAAGATGAAAATAGACCATAAAACAGTCACTATATCTGATCATAGAGGGTATATGACCAAAGCAGCTTTTACCCCAGAGCTGACTCCCATAAAACACTGTACACTGCTCCAGTGTTCCACCTCTGATCTATTTATTCTGCACTGCACTTTTGTTCTTGAGTGACAATATATATTCTCTATTTTGAACAATATCTCTTAAGATGTACAATATATGCAAGGAATGCTCAATAACATTTGCTACCTCATCTGTCTATTGTCGGTTTATAAAATAGTGTTATAGTCTTATTGTCTATTTTTTTTTACTTTTATACTTTATTTACTTACTTACTTACTTACTTAGTTAATTATATTTACTTACTATGTGTGCGCTTACTTATTGTATGCATAAGTACTGTTGGATTGCTGCTCAATTTCGTCGTACATTGTGCAATGACAATAAAGGCATCTTATTTCATCTTATCTTATCATTGTACAGAATATCTAGGTCCCCAGTGAAGTGGAATCCTGGCATGGCTGTGAGTGAACGATGTTCCGCTCCTACAGGGATTCCCTTTACAGCTGTTCTTACAGCTCTACTGAGATAAAATTGGGGAATAACCTTAAAGATAGTTAGTGTTTAACTATATAATCTATTTTCTTATTGTACCATTTCTAGTATTGTGTCCAGAAAGTGCCTGTGTTCATCATCAACTAATCCATTTGCTCCTACACCAGTGGTGCAAACGTTTTTCCTAAAATTTGATCAGTAATTTATTCCTAGACAGGTGTACAGGACACAAAGTAAGGTTGGCTAAGAGTGTGTGCTCCGGCTTTTAGAGTAATAATTAAGTGAGGAGACGGAGCAGGCTGCTTTTGACTGGACTAGGACCTCAATCTTGTTGGACATAACCAATAGAAGATAGGAATGGGATTAATAGTACATGGCATAAGTGATTTGGGCTCGTTTGGCTGAATCTCGGGCAGGTTGGCTTCCCATTATTGACAGAACAGTGAATTGTGAATTATAAAATCAAGTTCTAATGGGAAACGTCAGGATATCTGTCCAAGGAGTAATGGATCACTTTCCTTAATACTTCAAAAGAACAAGTATATGTTTTGAGTCTTAATAGTTTAACTGAGTTCTCTTTACCCACTTTTTTAGAACTCTTGTTAAAATCTGATGATGTATTAGGTCAAAAATGATTTGTATTAATTGATACTATTTTTGTCAAGATGTTCTTTCAACTTGATGAACTTGTAAATTATTACAAATGCATCAATTTTTATCATATCCATAAATGGGTCTATCTACAATCAGAGGATCGTTTATGCTCTTTTACATAAACACAACATTACAAAATTGTTTTTTTTCCCTGTCACACCTCTCAAAAAACTCCGATTCCACCCGGTCTTCCTGCTTCACTTAACCTACCACCGCTGAGAATGCTCTGCACTACATTTCCCACAATCCACCTACTGACCACGTGATTCTCTCAACCAATCCGAATCCACACTCCAGGTCACGTTCTCCAGAATATTTATTGGACTCACCTTTAGCCCACTGTATATATACTTGCATTTACATTTACAGCATTTAGCAGACTCCCTTATCCAGAGAGATTTACAATTGATTTACAAAAGGGCCTTGCTCAAGAACCCAACAGCGGCAGCTTGGCAGAGGTGGTATTTGAACCCTGGACCTTCTGGTCCATAGTGCAGTACCTTAACCGCTAGGCTACCACTGTCCCGTATACTCTGTTGTTTGGCTAAGTCTTTGCAAACTATTGCCTCTTTTCTCCGAGCATACCGAGCGATTCATGTGTCGTCTGTCTCATGGTTACGATCTCGCTTTGTTTATTGATTTACTAACTTTGCCTAACATCTATGGTTTTGATTGCTTGTTGGATATATCACCGGTCTGGACCTCGCCTGTTTATTCTCTGCTCATTTTCCTAGCCCCTGAAGTTTTGAATCTCCCTCTGGTTGTTTCACATTTGCCTGTAACCATCTTCGGTGCTAATAATAAACCAGATATCTACTTTTTCATCTGCGACTATTCAGTTTGTCTGAGGTTAGAGTTCTCAGGTACTAAATGTGTTTTCCTATTTCCTCAGGCCTAAAATGTATCGCAAATGGCTTATTGTTCCCTATAAACTTTGCTTTTGTTTTCAGGACAATGATATTTTGAAAGGTTTTCTATTTTCCAGACCATTTGCGATATGTTCTGTGATGAGAAGACTTCAAGAAGCTACTGGAATTGTGTGAACTGTCGAGAAGTTTATTGAACTATCCAGAACTGTCAAGTAATATACACAGCAGTATAAATACACTGCGTTAAAACAACCACTACAATTTATGTTACAGTTGGGTAAGTGGATAGTGTGTACATACTTACATTAATTTAGACAGCATCAAAAGGTTGCAATGGTCTGTCAAAGGCATTTTGATATGAATCCAGGCTTGAGGTGGCCTAACAGGGTAACTAGAGCCTCCTTTCATTTCAAATGTACAGTTATCCCCAATAAACGTATCCTTTTACTCGAATATTATAATCTCTTACAAATAGTCTCATCATTACATTCACACATATAAAGATTCATTCAATCCCATCAACTATTTGTTGAATTTTTTTTGTCAATATACCAACATATCTGGACAGTTACTGACCCTTTACCATAACAACCTAGACATGGAAATACATTTTGTTAAACATTTTGGCACCAAATTACAGCCATCGATAGCCTAGCAATCACCTACCAATTACTAGCTAGCATTGACAATCCAAACTATTAAAGTTTGTTGACGAACTTTCCCCTGCAGTGTAGTTGCTGACTATAGTCTGGATGATCCTTTTCATCCATTTATCCCAAAAAAAATCTGGAATACTGGTTGGTCTGAGCACAATCCTTGTCCCCACTGTATGATGGTCCATCCAAGATCCTCCGAGCCCAGAGAAGCCGATGCTGCTTCTGGACATTGTTATAACATAAGGTTTCTTTTTAGCACAGTAACGTTTTAAGTGGCATTTGTGAATGTAACTGTCACGCCGGCGGCGGATTCCTCGCCGCACCACCAGAGAGCACTGTCACCCGAGTACTAGGCCACACGGCTTCCGGTGGACAGCCATCTTTATAAGGGCGTGCGTTTCAAACAGCGGGTTGCGAGGTCTCGTTGTTTACTCGCGATTTACTCGGCGTTTCCAAGCGATTTCAATACGGTTTGTTTAATATTCTGCCTTTCAGTGTTTTTTGACCCTTTGCCTGTATTTTGTACTACGGTTTTTGCCTGTCCCTTCTGCTTCGACGTTTGATGTTTGGATTGCCTGTTTTTGACTTCGGACTGTGTTTTGTGACTTCGTTTTTGGCTTCTGGAATAAATAAGCCTGCACCTGATTCCTATACCCCTGAGAGTCCGAGTCGTTACAGAAGACCTCGCCACGACATGGAATCAGCAGGTTTGGAGAACCGCATCTCCTGACAAGAGGATGCACGAGCTTCTCCTCCGATCGGCTCCCCCACTTCCAATTCAGGCGGTCAACACCCCACCTCCTGCTTTGACGGCACCCCGAGGGGAATCTCCTTCACTACCAGTGGCACTCCCGGAAAGGTACGATTGCGCACTGGACACTTGCAAAGAGTTTCTTATGCAATGTAGCCTATATATTGACCACCATCCCGACAAATTTTTAGCGGGGCAAGGCTAAACAGTGGGCTACTGCTTTATGGACTCAGGGCAGTGAGGTGTTGCAGTCCGAGCAGCAATTTTACACCCTGTTCAAGGAAGAGTTTAACCGCCCTATGGCTGGAAGGGATGTGGGCTCACGCAGGGCTGCTGAATATGCCCTGGAATTTCGCACTGTGGCTGCAGGAAGTGGATGGAATGAACCCGCTCTTCTAGCGATGTTCAAACAAGGACTAAGACCAGAATTACGGATGGAAATGGTGGTAAAAGGGGCTTCACTGGGACTCGATGCCTACATACGCCACACCATCGAACTCGATAACCTGGTCTGGGAAAGGGTGCCAGGTCGGCTAGAGCACCCTGCTACTCGGGGAACTGGGACTAAGCATTCCGAATCCGAACCCATGGAAGTAGGTAGAGCTCATCTCACCCCACAGGAAAGGCGTAGAAGATTACGACTTCGATTGTGTCTATACTGCGGTGAAGCGGGTCACCAACGCGCCTCCTGTCCCCGCCTTTATGATGTTGCGGAGTCCGTAGAGGTGAGTGATATCGCGCTACCTGAAGTGAACAATAGCTGTTTGCATGTACGGGTTCAGTTGCTTTAGGATTCTGGTTCTGTGTTCCTCTCAGCCCTCATAGACTCTGGTGCCGCTGGAAATTTCATCAATCAGCAGATTGTCGAGAAGCACCAGATTCCTGCACAAGAGACTGATTACCCTCTTAACCTGAGGGCAGTGGACGGACGCCTCTTAGGGAGGAGGACGGTAACTAGGCAGACTCTCGAGATGACTTTGCGCTATAACTGTTAGGAATAAGTATCCTCTTACCCTAGTCCCCGCTACTCTGGAACAACTACGGGGAGCCACCGTTTTTACCAAGTTGGACTTACGCAGTGCCTACAACTTAATCCAAATTCGTGAGGGGGACAAGTGGAAGACAGCATTCCTCACAACTCGCGGACATTATGAGTATCAGGTCATGCCTTACGGTCTAGCTAACGCACCTTCAGTTTTCCAGTCCTTCATTAAGTTTTGAGGGACATGATTGCTCGTTGGGTGATAGTCTACATTGACGATATCTTGATTTACTCGCCTAATTGTACACAACATGTAGAACAACGTCACCTGGTTTTGAAAAGACTGCTTAAACATAGACTGTATGTGAAAGCGGAGAAATGTGAATTCCATGCATCATCCATTAAGTTTCTGGGGTATGTCATTGACCAGCAGGGGGTGCACATGGATAGGGATAAGGTTGAAGCCGTAGTGTCTTGGCCAAAACCCCGTAGTGTCACGGAGCTTCAGAAATTCCTTGGGTTCGCAAAAACTTTTACCGGAGGTTCATCCGGAATTTCAGTAGTGAAGCGGCTGATTTCCCTGCTAAAGGGA